>PVJX010024169.1:0-28413 GCA_004027295.1 Dolichotis patagonum | reverse complement strand
GCTTTTTTTGTTCTACTACCATTGGTTCTATCTATCACATTGTGTCTTATTGGAATTTGAATATGTGTGATAGTTCAAACAAATTTTTTTCTTTTTTTATCAAAAATGAGATATTATAGTACCCATTGATCATTTTCTGTTATTCGGTTCAGAAAGCCCTGTAATTCTTTCACTCTATGCATGGCTTTATACTATTGTGATATGTTTGATATTATTGTATTTGAAGCTATGCTCAACTATAGCAGAGTAAGAGATATTGTGTTAGCTACTGTTGATGTCCAGTTGACTTAATGTAAAGTACTGTGTTGCCTATGTTGTCCTGTTCTGATCTGCTCTGTACTGCCCCCTTTTGTTTTATTCTCTTTCAAATTAAAAAAAAAGAAAATATTTATTGAATATTCTACTAAGTAGGCATTTATGTTTTTTGCTACTTATCTATTTTTTTCACTGACTTTCCAAGTTGGCTGATAGTGGCAGATTTAGCCTTGACTTGTCAGGACTTGAAGCTCTACGGAATTCAGCTGCCTCACATTTACCCGAGATGGCAGAATTGGATGACTACGTGGGTTCCTCCAGTTCCGACATCTCAGGGCTGGAGAAAGTCAAGGTTTAACGCCAACATTGACATCTTGGGCAAGGAAATTTTAAAGCATGCAGCTGTAAACGTTAAACCCTGCCTGCGCCTCAGATTCTTTTCCCCTTGTTTTATGTAATGGAAGATGGTATAAATTTCCCTTCTTTCAAAATAATGTAGAAACAAAATACTAAAACTTCTCTATTCTCTTTTTGCTGAAGGAAAGGATGAATCTATATAAGTCACCTTTTAAACAGACTCTAAGTAAATAATTTTTTGGCAAATCATTTGAGTTTAAGCCTGATGTTCAAAAGTAGAATAGTTTCTGCTCCTATCATGGCCATGATGATTAGCAATTTTTCTTTGGTAAAATTTTAAATGAGGCTGTGGTTATTAGCCTACATAACTAAATAGAGAGATAGATGGCTACATAAATGTGCTTCTTAGTCCTACATTAACATAAATGGGGATGTTTGCTTGTACAGAAATCTTTCCCTATTTCCCCTCTCCCAGGGTCAAAGGTCCATTTAAGGCAAAATAATTTCATCTGGGTGCAGATGTCAAAATGGCTTCTCCTTCACCTGTAAAGGAGGTATTACTATCAAAATTACTATTGTCCAAGTATTCTGCCTTGTCACTTGAAAAAGGCACCTAGTTATCTAGCTCGGTAATTCACAAGAGATGACTGAAAAGTCTTCCTGGTTATATAAGGACTCAGGACTGGGACAGTTGTTAATCCAAACAAACCCCAGCTCCAGGATCCTCAGAGCAGGCCTGCAAAGAAGGCCACCACTTTGGAGTTTAAAATGACTCAAGGCTGCAAAGCTTTCCTCAGTTTTTATGGGAAAATGGCAAACAAAGATTTGGAAAGCATGAACTGAAATTAGCTTGTTAGTAGAGTTTGCTGAAGTCTGTAATTATCACCTAACACTTGGCAATGTCACAAAGTTACAAATGCACTTTGCTATTGAATAAACAGGATTCCAGTTATTTTCCAGGAGGATAGTTTAGTATTGGTCCTTAGTGTTGTTTGGAGTTGGTCACGATTTTTAGAGACAGATGCTCATGATTTTAAATTGAAAAGTAATGTTTACTTCTTGTCATCTCCATCGATTTAGTTTGTTATAAATTGTTTGCCTAATTACATGAAATGTAATGAAACATACTTGCATAGACAGCATGCCTTGATTATAAACTTCCAATAATTTCACAAGTAAACAAATGCACGCATTACGGTTCAAATATGAGTCATCTGCACTCCCTGTTCAGAAACAATTATATTTTCCTTGTGTATTCACATCCCTGTTGCACAGTTTTGCCTGTATAAGGTCACTTCACTATTATCACTAAATCATTTCTTTTTTACCTAACACTTACTCAGGGTAAGAAGAAGAAACAATAAGGCATACAAAAACAACATGCTTAGTCATAGATTATTTACACTTTTTATGAAGAAACCTGCTCTCTAGTGGTGTCTGGTATGGAATATGGGGAGCTTGGAAGTCACCACTCCTATCCAACTTGTGAGAAGAAAAAGAATGAAGAAAGTAAATCCATCAGAGGATTTACAGAACGCTGTTAGAGGATAAGGATCAGATGACAAACCCACATCAATCCCATGACTGGAGAGACAGACAGAGACATACAGAGAATACATGCACAGTACAGAGATTATACAGAGTATCACGAAATAGCAGAACACAAACCTCTGGGGGAAACCAATATTGAGACAGGAAAACTTATAGTGCAATGGATAGACTACTTGATAGAGGCTCAGAACAGACAAATCTGAGAATCAAACACTCTTTGGGGTGGGGGTTAGGGATCAGTGTTAAGGAGGCCACCCCCACATTTGTGAATTCAATCTTCAGGCATCCTACCAGGTTATCATAGTGATGACCTAAGAAAAACTGCTTCATGCTTTCAATAAAAAGAGGGTAACACTTTTGTAATATGCCCTGAACATCCTGTATTTCCTGAAAAGCCCTGCATCTATGGGTACTATATTATCAGATCCTGATAGACCTAGGTTACACCAGGGCCTAAGTTATGTGAGGTAAGAGAAATACCCCAATTCAACATCTCCCCATCCTGTCTTCATATTGAAGCTATGTGGAAAAAAAAATCCCCAAATCCAAGAAATACCTGTGGTTGTCACAGGCCAGGATCACACACTCACCACCAGACAGAGTCCTGACCCTAAGAGTACACTGCATCCTCCTCTTCTGCACCTCACCACCAGATCAGAAGGGTTTCTAAATAGTAACAATAGGGTTTCTAAATAGTACTCGTAAAGAATTTCATATCTCAGACCTTATTGAAAGAGAATTTTCCAGAGAAACCCATGAAAAGAGGGGAAAGGACACAAGAGGAAATACTAATCACTGACACCTACAGTCACTGAAAAACAGTGAACATTGCCTAATGATAGATTTGGCTAGACTGGGGTTTAGCTATATCCTCCCAACTTGGTAGAGGGCTCAGAGAAAGAACTTATCTCTCCAACAGTAACTTCTACATTCTCCTTCTCATGCCAGAGATAAACCTCCTGCTCCCTTTTTGCACATGTGCCAAGCCCTCGACAATTCTAAGACTTCACAACCACCCAAGCCTCCACCTCTAGCGCCCATTAAGTTCTTCTGTCTCCTCTGTTTTACACAGGCAGGTGCTCTTCAAATCAGTGGTTAATATGTCATTTTGTCCACCTCCCAAACTCCTACCCCAGCCAAAACTGATAAAAGTAGTCCCATTTCTTTGTTATTGTTTGAGGGCCTCTCTATCCCCACCCCGCCCCATGAAGCTTTCCCATGCCCCCATTAAAGGCCTCATCCTTTGTCTCCTTATCTCTCATTTTCTCTGCGCTGCTTCAGATTGAGTGCCAAAAATACTCAATACCCAACTCTTAGCTACATAAACATACAATCTCATGCGACACTTACATATTTTGTTTCTTCTACCCAATTCAGTATGCCTTGTAACTAACACTAACAGCAACAAAATACTAAGAAAACAGAATAACTAAGAGCTGTGCCACAATCTTAAAAGGTACAATACACATGTAGCGAGATTATCAAGAACAGTGAAAGGAACAGAAGAAATATTTGGAGAAATGATTGAACATTTTCCCAAATGACTGATAGACATTGCTAGGGGCTGAAATTATGTCTCACAATCCACATGCTGAAGGCTTAACCTCTAATAACCTCAGAACTGAACTTTATTTAATGATAAGACCATGAAGAGGCAATTAAGGTTAAATAAATTCATAAGGGTGAGGTTCTGCTCCAATGTAACTGATGTCCTTAAAAGAAGAAGAGAGAGCAGGGACGCATCTGTGCAGAGCAAAGGGCATGTGAAGACGTGGCAAGGAGGTGCTGATCTGAAAACCAAAGATAAGGCCACAAGAGAGACACAATCTGGGAATATCTTGGGCTTGAACTTCTAGTCTCAGAAGGACTTATAGTCTGCCACTTATTGACAAGAGAATAAATTTCTGTTGCTTAACCACAATAGTCAAATATTTTGTTACGTTATTCTTATCAAATTAAGAGCCCAACCTACAGGAACAAGAAACTCAAAGAACACCAAAGCGAACTAAAAGAGACACCTAGAGATAATCATACTTTAACTTCAGAAAACCAAAGAAAACATTTTGACTGAACAAAGTGGGTGGGATCTTACTTAAAAAGAAAAAAGTATAAAAATTACATTGAACTTCCACTCAGACACGATGCAAACAATGAGACAATAGAATGAAATATTTACAGATGAAAGAAAAAAAATCACCAGCTTAGAATTTGATATCCTGCAAAATTATCCTTCAACAATGTAAGAGAAATGGACTTTCTCAGACAAATATAAATTGAAGGACCTTGTTGACAGAGACCTTGCAAAGAATGTTAAATTCTTCAGACTAAAAACAAAAATGACATAAGTTGAAAATAACATCTAATAAAGAAAAAAGATTATCAAAAAAGAAATAAAGGAAAGCCATCTATAATCTTGTTTTCTTATTCTTAGTTGATAGAATAGACAAATTTTAATTAGAATAATAATAGCAAGAATGTATTCCATGGTTACAGCTACATAAAAGGAATGACAACAATATTATAAGGAGTGCGCAGTAGAAATTAGAATACTTAATTACGAGGTGCTTGTATTACACATGAAAGACAGCATTACCTAAAGGGGACTTGGATTAGTTATAAGTGTATACTGCAAATTCAAGTGAAACTTTAACATTTTAAAAAGTAGGATAATTGATATATCAGAAGACAAAAGGGAATCATGAAATTCTAATTTGAAATCAGAGATGGCAGAAAGGCATGGAAGTAAAAAGGATACTGATTACAAAAGGTATAAATATTAATACAAACAAAATCATTGTATTAATCCAACAGTTAACAGACACAAGAATAACTATCTCACAGTTGAACTAAGCAGCATCAGCAGTTAACTAGATACAATGGACATTTATAGGATACTTAATACAACAAGAATAGAATACAAAATCTTCCCATATTCTCATCACTTTCACTGACACAGACCATACTTGGGGTCATAAAACACACTTTAAAATGCAACATATAGAACTCATGCAAAATATGAACTTAGACAACGATAGAATTAAGCTAAAAATCAGTAACAGACAATTAACCAGAAAAAAAATCTCTGAAATAACCATAGATTAAACAAAGTTTTCTCAAGCATGGATAAAAGAGTTAATCTTAAATTTAAAAAAGGTTTGGGCTAAATGAAAATGCAACTTAAACTGGGTACAGTAAAAGCTATGCTTAGTGACAAATTTATAGCACTGAATAAATATATCAGAAACAAATCTAATCTAAACTTCCACTTTAGGAAACTAGATAAGAGCAAAACAATTCCCAAGTAAGTAAAAGAAAATGAGTAATAAAAATTGGAGTGTAAGCCAGTAAAATTGGAAACAGGAAACCAATATGAAAATTCAATGAATCTAAAAGCTGGTAATTTCAAAAAAATTAGTTATAAATCTCTCGCTAGGCAACCAAGAAAAATAAGAGAAGACACAAATTACTGATATAAGAAATGGCAGGGAGGCTATTGATGCTGACCCAGTGGACAATAGAAGAATAGTGAGGAACAGCTGGTAAAAGTTTTTCCCACTCTGTGGGTTGTCGCTTCACTCTGTTGGTAATTTCTTTTGCTGTGTAACACAAAAGCTTTGTAATAAGATGAGATCCTAGTTGTTGTTTCCTTGTAATACTTCCCATGTGATCAGAGGTTTGCTCATAAAGTGTTTGCCTACACTTAATATCTTCAAGAGTTTTAACTATTCTATCTTCCAGCAGATTTAGTGTTTCCATTTTGATATTTAGATCTTTGCTCCATCTTGGTTTCAGTTTACTGCATGATGAGAAAAATGGGTCTAGTTTTAGTCTTTGGAATGTGACAAGCCAGTTTTTCCAGCATCATTTATTAGGTTATCCAGTGAAGGTGTTTGGCCCCTTTGTCAATGATAAAGTGGATGAGTGTGTTGGAGTTTTTTCTGTATTTTTAAATCTGTTCCACTGATCCTCAGGTCTGGTCTTTTTTTGTTTGTTTGTTTGTCTGTTTGTTGCCAGTACTCTGTTGTTTTTATCATGGTAGTTTTGTAGTATAATTTCAAGTCAGGGATTGTGATGAACTCTGCCTTGTCTTTGTTGACCAGAATTGTTTTTGCTATTCTAGGTCTCTTCTGGTTCCAAATGAATTTTAGGCTTGTTTTCTCTAATTTTGTGAGTAGGCCCTATAAATTTAAAAATTCACAGGTGAAGTGGACCAAAACAGGGCATCTGAAATGAACAGAGACTTCTCAAACGAAGAAGTAGAAATGACAAACAAATATATGAAAAGATCATACACATCACTGATCATTTGAGTAATACAAATTAAAACAGCACTTATACTATATCTCACTCCAGAAAGAATGGCTATTATCAAGAAATCAACCAATAACAAATGCTGGCAGGGCTGTGGGGAAAAAGGAACCTTTCTCCATTGTAGGTGAGAATGCACAGTAGTGCAACCACTATGGAAATCAGGGGAGAGATTATTCAAAAAACTAAAACTAGAGGTTCCATTTGAGCCAGTTACTCTCCTTCTTGGTATTGTCCTGAAAGAATAAAAAGCATCATACCACAGTGAAATGTGTACACCTGTGTTTATGGTAGCACAGTTTACAACAGCTAAAGTTTTAAAACACCCAAATGCCCATCAGTCAATGAATGAATAAAAGAACATACTCTTAAGTGAAATAAATCGAATACACATGTGTAAATATTATTGTTACTCTAATGTTAGAAGCCAAAATTGTAAATAATAACCAAAATTTATAATAGATAGTGCAAAACAGGAAGAAAATGTTCAAGGGGGAAGCAGAACTGGGGGAAGGCAGGGGAAAGGACAGGAAAAGAAAAAATGGAAATAAAGCTTTTGTAAATATGGAAGGGAAGAAGGGTTGAAGGGAGGAAGAGTTCAAGGGAAAGGAGAGAATGGGCAAAAGAAGAATCAAGATATATCATATATAGGTAAAGATTCTCTATGATGAATATGATCATTACATTTTTCTAAATTGTACCAGTAGACTTAATTCATTAAAAAAATGATAAGGGAGTATTATAAACAACTCTTGCCCACACATTTGATATCACAGATGAAATGGACCAATTTTTTGAAATAACCAACCTAAACAGCCTATTCCTACTAAAGAAATTGAATCAACGATTAGCAACTCATTCAGACAAAAAGCACTTAGCTCAGACACTTTCACTAGTGAATTCTACCAAACCTTTAAAGAAACACTGATATTCTGTATAATCTTCTGGGGCACAAAACTAGAAAGAGCACTTACCAACGAATTCTATCAAAACCATAAAATATCAAAACTATAAAAAGGTGATTGTATTAGATCAACATTTTTATGAAGATATATACAAAAACACCAATAAAATAATAGCATGGTTTTTTAAAGAATCATACTTCATGACCACATATTTTTATTCCAAGTATATGATTTAAAGTTCAATTAATCTATCACATCAAAAGTTAACAAAGAAAACTCATATAATCATATCAAATGTAGCACCACTAATGATTAACAAAAAACTCTCTTCAAATTAGCATTATAGTAGACTTCCTCAACTTGATAAAGAACACCTACAAAAAGACTACTGGTAGCATCAGAGGAATTAGGTGCTTTCCCACTATGATCAGTACCAAGACCATTCCCTGTCATCAATACTATTCAAAAAGGTACTGGATTCCTAAGTAATATAAATTAGGAAAATTAAATGAAAACAATTGAAAGGAAGAAAAATTGTTTGTTTACAGAAAAATGTTAATGAAACAACAACAACAAAATCCTAGACACAAGTGACTTTTATAGTGAGACTGCAGGATATAAAACTCACTTGCTTTCCTCTATACCAGCAATAAAAACTCAAAAAGACAAAACCATTTATATTAATACAAAAATAAATATTGATTAGGCACAAACATAATAATATATGAACAAGACTTATGCTAATAGAACTGTGAAACTGTGATAAAATAAATCAAAGAAGGTTGAAATATACAGCCAATGTGTGGAAAGAAGACTATATATCATTTTGTGTTAATTTTTTTCAAACTTGATCTGTAGATTCGGTGTAATATCAATCCAAGTCCCAGCAAGACACTTTGTGGATATCAACAAATTTCTTTTAAAATATAAATGGATTATGAGATTGAGGCATTAAAAAATGACAATGAAGGTATCAATTGTTCTTTTTGATGAACTAACAGAGGTTAGTAGTATAGTGATCTATCTTGTGTATGGATATAGATATAGACATAGATATACATGTGGATTAGGAAGGGTCTAATGGTCCCTTCCTTTGTGTAAAACATGTAACTGGAAAGCAGAAGACCTAGAACAGACAACAGCACAATATCAAAAAGAAATACAAAATCAAAGGGTTGACATTATCCAACTTCAGGGCTTTCTACAGTGAATTCAATGAAAAAAAACTGTTTTTTTAAAAAAGGTGCTAGAACAAAAGTGTAGCCACATGCAAAAAATGACATAGACTCAGATTGTATAACTTCACAGCAATCAGAATGGATTATTGACTTAAAAGTAAAATGCAAAACTACAAAAGACCTAGAAGATAATTTGGCTTTGTTTTGGTGTTTTTGTGACAGGGTCTCTTAAGTAATTCAAGCTTGCCTTGAAGCTGAGAGCTCCTTCTGCCTCAGCCTCCTAAGTGCTGAGATTACAGGTGTACACCACCATGCTCAGCTAAAACCTAAATGGTAACATGGGAGAAAATCTAGGTAACTTTGAATTTAGCTGACTCTTTATATACAACACCACAAGCATCATCCATGATATAAAACATAATGAGATAGACTTTATTAAAATTTAAAGTTTGTACTCTGTGAAATACAACATTAAAGCAATGAAAGTCAAACTAAAGAATAAGGGAAAACATTTGCAACACATATCTGACAAAGGATCAGTATCCAAAATGTACCAAACTCCTCCCAATAAAATTCAATAGTAAAAAGTACAACCCAATTAAAATATATGCATATGAAATAGTTTCACATCATATGCTATTAAGGAATTGCAAATTAAGCTAATGATACATCACATCTATTAAATGACTAATATTCAAAGCATTGAAAACAGTAGGGTGAGTATTTGCAATAACAGAAACATTCATTACTGGTGGGAATATAGAATAGTACAGTCACTTTGCAAAATTGGTAATTTCTCCCCAAACTAAACATATTCTTACCGTATGATCCACTGTCCTAGGTATTTGCCCAAAGAAGTTGAAAACTAATGTCTGGAAAGAAACCCATTCTCAAATGTTTATAACACCTTCATTCATACCTGTGAAAATGTGATAGGTGAAGATGTCCTTCAGTGGATGACTGGGTAAACTATGGGATCTTTACACAGTGGAAACACTGTGATTTAGAAAAACATCTATCCTCCTGTACAAAGATGCAGAAGAATTTAAAGGCATCTTGTTAAGTATAGAAGCCAGTCTGGAAAGGCGTTACTCTGTAGGATGCCAACTACACAGCATTCTGGAAAAGGCAAACTATGAAACTGGTAAAAAGATCAGTGGTTGCCACACATTGAAATGCAAGTAGGACCAGGTAAAACATGGAGGATTTTTAGGGCAGTAAACCTGTTCCATATGATACTATAATAGCAGGAAAATGTTACACATCTGTGAAAATCTACAGAATGTACAACAGAAAGAATGATCCCTCTGCAAATCATGAACTTTAGTGAACAATGTCTCAACACTGGCTCATTAATTGTAATGAGCCACTAATAAAAGATGGTAACTATAGGGGAAAATTGTGGGTGATATTGAGGCAGAATATGGAAATTCTCTGTACATTTGGTTTAACTTTCCTGTAAAATTTAAATTGCTCTAAAAATGAAGTATAACTTCTGAAAATCTGTCCCCTAGAAGGTAGTTAACTCTGGTTTAGAAAATAGATGTAACAGGAATGGATATATTAAAAGTAAGTGACAAAGCTTTGGGAAATTCTATTGAGGACTATGAACTAGAACTAAAAAGGCTCTATGAGAGGTCATGAAGTAAGAAATTGTATACATTAAGTGACACTAAAAATCAAGAAGGAAAACTACAATTTTGTTAATGAGATGGATACATTTGAAAGAACTGAAATGTTTTAAATCAAAAAATAATGTCCTGTATTGGCCAGCTGTCCTGTTTGGCATGAATTATAGAACACCTGTAACTAAAAGGAGGAGAGACTTAGCTTGGCTCATGGTTTCAGTGGGTACAGTCCATGATGGACTGACTTAAGGCAGAAACATTAAGGCAGAAGGGTCTGGGACACCAAAGCTGCCCAGCTCATGGTGATGGGAAGCAGAACACAGGGGAAGGTGCCATACAGAAATTCACTCTCTGCAGGCACATTCCTACCAACACACCTCCAACTGTGCCCCAACTGCTAACAAGGCATTCAGCTATGCCACTGATGAGCACAGAACCCCCAGGAGCCATTCACCTTTACAGGAGTACTTTAACTCACTTAAGCTGACAACTAAGACTAGCATTTATCCACTGTGCTTTTTTAAAGGATTTTTTCCATATCCCCTAATATCTTAAAGTGTTTTCTAATAATAATATATATATTTATACATAGATAAATATAATAGAGTTGTTAACATACAGATACTTACAGCACTCTCCTTTTGTCAGCTATCAGATATAAAACAGAGTTCTAAAGCCATATAGGTTACCAATTGGGCTTTGCAAATTGATATTTGCAGTTACCTTAAATAATTTTGTATTTAATATCTTTAACTGACAAGAAATCCCTTGTCATCCCTCCCTTAAGCACAAAACACTGAATATAATAGGCTTTCTACCAAAAGTAACTGACCAACTTAAAATCTATTCCCAAAATAAAAACATTTAACTTAAAACTGCTGTAATTAGATCAATATATAATTCATATGGTTGGCCAACTAGGATACTTTGCTTTGACTGGTCTCTTACCACCATTAATGGAAAATATATTAATTCTTCATAATCTTTAATATTACTTTAGCATGATTTGATAAGGAAAACTTACTCTTGTCTGGTTGCTTAGGGTCACCAAGCATAATTTTTCTCTATGGAATTGGAACCCTTTGCTATATCTTAGAGAAAAAAATAGACCTTAGGTTAAATATTTTCTTAAGTATAAACTTTTATCCTACCAGGTAATACAAAGTCTTGACCTATTTTCCCTACTGGAAGGCTCTAATGTTAAAAGTAAATGTTTCCTGTGCAGTGGTCTTGTATTGGTTTTGATAGTGTATACACTAGAAAATTCTTCCATACTGAATCCTTTTTTTCCTTTTTACTAAATATTCCTAGGTCCTTTGGATTGTCTTCATTAAGATAGTTTTCAGTATTTGAATGCTATGTTCTTGAAAAGGTCTATTTTGTCACAAATGCCTTATTACATTGCTTTAAAATGAACTATAATATCAGTGGCATTACCATGAGGATGAAGTGAGTGAAACAGTTACCTCCAGAGCAAAATTTAAGACAGTGCCAAAAATCTCAGTATTCAAGATAAACAATATATGAATGCAACATTTACAAAAAATACGATATTAATCTTAAAATTAATGATGAATAAAATAATATTTTAAATAACAATGGGGCTAGGCTTGGTGCGGGAAACAGAAGCTGAGAAGTACAAGTATAAGGACATTGCCAGTCTTTACTGGAAATTTCAATTTCTTAGAGTTAAACAATCCTATTTGAACATTGGTGATTCAAATTCCAAAGGAGCCAGCCTAAGGACACTGAGAATGAGCTTTCATTTCTAGGAAACCCAGTGTGCAATATGGTTGCCTAGAGATACCACTGACAATGTGGTCTCTGGCCTCTGCCTTAGGTTACTACCACTGATGCAGCCTCGACTTCTCACCAAGATTCTCCTGATGTTTCTTGCACCTTGGCCTCAAGTTCTCACCAATTCCTTATGCCAGGCCATTCTCGATTGTGCAAATATACCTGGGAAAGCTCATTCCCAACTCCAGTTAAACTGGAATGGATTTCCAATACAGAAAGTATTGGAAATATCACCGTACTTGATTTTCAAAAAATGAAATTTTTGGATATGTAAAATCTAGTTTTTCATAGACATTGAACATACTGCATTACATTTTTCTATGAGATCAAGGTATCCTGGAAAAGCATTTTTCCCTACAGACTCATCTGTAGAAGTTTATGTTCTATAGAACTTGCGTCATAAATTAAGTTGGTCGTGGAGGCAAGAATTGGGATGCTAACAGGCTGTAGAAAAATTGTTCTTCAAACATACCTTAGACAACAAGCCCCTTCAATCCCCACATTGTCTTAGAAAATACAGCCTAAGTAGTCACCCTGCTTTGGATTTCTCATCTCAAGTATCTAACACCACCAATATCTCCTTTTTAAAAGGGTCTATATTTCATAACAGTGTATTTTAAATAAGTGACAGTGGAAAATCCAAAATTGGATGATTCAAATTGCTGCTATAATGTATTTACACCTAAAAAAGAAAATCAAAGAAGATGAAACATCACTGCCTGCAGGGGAGTTACAAAGTCTGAATCATCTTCATTACTCTTCTTATTCCTCCCCTCTAACATTTTGTTAAATATTTTATTCTCCATGAGTCATGGAGAATAAAACCCATGAATGATATGTACCCATGAATATAACCCATGAATGATATGTACAAACAAAATATTTTTCTTCTGGGAGAAAACATACAAAAAGTGCAGAATATGTCCACATTGAGTTAGCAAATAACAGGCATTCCAAAATTGGGGGAAAAGTTTAGAAGATGAGCCTTTTGAAATGAACACCAATAAGAGTGTGAAACTGAACACCATTAATCATGTTGAGTTAATCTATTTTAAGGGACAGTCTATAAATATTTCACTGTATAAGCCATATTTCCCCAGCTCACCACTAAATCATCAATCTACTGTAAAACACGGGCTTTAGTTGTGATCATTCTAACTGATTTATGAAAAACAAGAGAGATAAATAGGAGAAACACGAGAATAAGAATTCTCTTTTCAACAGGAAACAGTGGCAACGTAGGTGCTGGACAATGACAATGATGACAACAAAACAGGACCTTCGATTTACTACATATGTAACGCTTAGCAGTTTGCATGATCCTGACAACTTTATGAATCCAATACTATTATTCTTGTTTGAAAAGGGAGCAAACTGAAGCTCAGAAATGAGACACACCACCTGCAGTCACACAGCTGACACATGGTTGGCACGGTGGTCAGGCTCAGACCTCTGCCTCTCATAGCTGAGTCTCTAGTTCAAGCCCCACTGCAGCTGTTCAGGTTCTCTAACCCTAGGCTGAAGCCTCTCTAAAGGGCCAGTCCCCAGACATCATCCCAGGTTTGACAAAATGCTCCAGTATGCTCTTCATCTCAAAGCTACAAATTACGATTTTTATTATTTTTATTGTATTTATTTATCTATTACTTCTTTCCCAAGTGGCCTCAGTTTTGAGGCATGTGAGCTATGGATCGAGAAGTAAGCATTTCTACTACTGAAGGGAATCATTTACTCTATAAACTTATATATATCCTGATTTTTTAGATAATTTTTTTCTGTGAGGTTTGTTTGGATCCTTTAACTAGCACCTGACCACTCTTGATGAGCTACTAAATTCAGAGTTCTACAGCGACAAGTGTGAAGGGCAGCTCCCTTGATTTTCCATTGGTTTCCTCACTTACTCTTCTGCAGATGGCTCTCCAGGAGCCATACCAAAGAAACTCAAGTTGCTGTGAAGCTTCTCCCTAGCTTTGCACTTTATGTTAGATTCCCTTCTTCAAATGCCTATCCTGCCCTTTACCTGGTAAGTTCTTCCTGCTTTTCACATCCAGTTCAAATGTTACCAATTCTCTTATAAAAGCAACCTGAAGCCCACTTCTCCTAAATACAATCAACCTCTCATTTGTTTAAACTTTAATATCCCTTTGCCTTGCCACCACTGCATTCAATTGGCATTCTCTAAAAACTCTTTTGTGTGATTCTTCATTCTTGTCCAGCCTATGAACTACCTAATTCAGATGCGTCGAAGCCGTAGTCTGTAAGTTGAACACAACTGGGTAATAACAAAAATATATTGTATTTTAATAAGTTTTGCTATTATATACATTAACTATTATATATAATATGTATACATATTATAATATGTACATTATTGTATATATATGAAGGGAGTTTATCACTAATTTAATATATTTTCTTATTTCTTCCATTTTCTTTTTTAATTAATTAAGTTGAATGGTACATTTTAGGTATACACAATGATCCCATTCATCACAGGGAATTTGTACTTGTACATGGAATATCTTGACTGTTTTTTCCCCTTCTCCTGTTCTACCTTCAACCTCTCTTCCCCTCCTTATTTACGAAAGCTTTGTTTCCATTTTTTTCCTTCTTTTCTTGTTTCTTTCTGTTCCCTTCCTTCCTTTCTCTCCCTCCCTCCCAACTCCTTCCCATTTGAACATTTGCTTCTTATTTCCCGGTATCTATTTCTCAGCGTGGCCCAAGTGTGCAGATAGAATCAGTCACCTTCGTTATCCCAGCATTTACTACAGCAATTGGCGTAAAAACAATTCGCAGTCAGTATTTGTATGAATGATGTTCGAAAACCATTAAATCTTGTTTTTAAAAACTGTCGCCTTTTGGAAGATGTAAATATTTAATAGGAGCAAATATTTTCCCTGAAGAGCTTAACTGAAATCATGGATGTTGAACCAAGTTCATTCTAGGTCCATACAATTTGATTTATTAGGATTAAATGTGCTATTATACCTATGTTTTTGCTTGCAATTGCCACCTCCATGCTTGGTACCAACTTTCCTTCATTCAATCCACAACGTCTCACATAACAATGAGAAACACATCACAATGGACCCTTAAGAAATCATGGTCCTTGCAAAATCATATGACACAGTGAGAGAGTTGGAGCAGAGCTATGGCTTCCTGGGAATTATTGATACTCCTTCTAGCAATTCAGAGTACTATGTAAAAAGTAATAATAACTTTTTAAAGGTAGTTTATAGCTATTGACTAAAAAAAGTTTTTCTTTAGCACTTGCAGGAGGTACTACACCATTGAAAAAGTTGCCACCAAACAAGGCCAATCATAAACTAAGTTTTAGAAGGATCAATCCTCTGTTGAGAACTGTGGTCCCCTATCTTTATGATAAAAGCAATAAAACACAAATACACATTCATCCAGACTTAGTAGTAGTCAAAACTAAGAGAATAAGATATTGCACTGACCATAGTCTGTGTTTTCTGGCTCCCAACAGTTTGATGGCCAAAAATAAGGTGTCTGCGGGAGAAAAAGGGATAAGCCAAGTTAGACATGTAAAAATTTTATAGTTCTGTTTTATGAACTGTTTATCTTCAGTAATTGTCTTGAATAGTCTGCTAGTGATACGTGTTTTGTAATTCAGAACAAATTACCTGAGAGACACTATAAGGTTTTCATCTACAATTACTTTGCTGGCCAATTACTCAGCCTCCAATTACTTTGCTGACCAATTATTTAAAATGTCACACATTTGGAGCAATTTCTTGCCAGTGGGTATACAAGTAAACCATTTTATTGCATTTTTCAAACAAAAAAATTTATCCACAGAGAGATCTAAAAGGAGAGTATTACTGAGCAAGACACAGGATGAAATATGTTTAGATACAATACACTGCTTTTATACATCGTATTTCAACACTGCCTTTGAAAGATCCAAAAAGCTCAAATGGCAAAAATCTTTGCAAGATGCACAATCATTTGCCTGCATCCATTAAGCACATAATATAGCTCGGAAAATTATCCAGCCACATTGAAGCAACTTTTAATTTTTACTTTAAAGTTTGCATTTGTACATGTTTGCAGTATATAATGTTTACATTCTTTGTGTGGAGCCTTTACAGGCACATGAACATAACACATCTTAGCTACTTTTCTCATCCCTTTCCCTCTCTGATTCATTTAAAGTATGAAGAAAGTGTCTGATAAAAAATAAACCATTGTTACTATCAAGATTCTACACGTTCTAAAGTGACGTTGTTAGCCCTGCTCACTGGGCCTGCTTGACACCCGCTTTACTCTGTACTTACCAGACCCTACTTCCCAAAATGCTGATGACTCAGGCTTAGTGGAACGATGCCTGCAGACGTTAGTGCTGAGGGATTTATTGTTTATTAATTAAATATAGAAACAGTCCATGTGCAATGAACATATCTGCAGTAATGTCTGATTACCCGATAATTCTTTTCTCTAGAAAGGTAATTCTCAAAGAGGGGAAATGGGTAGCTGGGGAGAATTGTTGGAATCTCTGGGAGATCAAGCCTTTACCTACCCTCCAATCTGTCTTGGAAATTACTGCAGTATAATAATAAAGAAGGCTATAAATACTAGTTTTGTGCACATAGGAACAAAATCCCAGCAGGAATTTTAGAAAAAAAAAAAGACTGAATCACTAAGGAAGAATATTAAGACTTACATAGACCACGCTCATCACCCCAATCCCACTTGACTCTGTGGGAGACGTAGCTTTGAAGATTTATTTCTTAGAAATAAAATTGGGTCAGGATTATAGGAAAGCCTGAGGGAGATAAAGTAGCTAAAAACTTGCTTTCATGTGAGGTGCCGGCTTTGAGTTACTTCTAGAACGCACTAATCTTTCTGTGTTGCTTCTTTATTTTGTATGCATATCTGTTTACCTGACTTTAAAATACCTATTCCAGTCACAGTGGTCTGGTATATACTTTTCCATCAAAATAGAAATGTTCTACACTGTGCTCTTGGAACTCATCTTTATTTTTTTGTCATTTGCTTTAGCAAAATTTCCTGATTCCAAAAATAAAGGATGAAAAAGTCTGCCATATTTTGGTGATATTATGTGGAAATACCATAAGAGCAACATTTTCTTTCACTAATATTGAAAGACTTTTTTACCCTAGGGGAAAATGTTTTGACTTAAAAGTAATGGGTACTATAGAGAATAACAAACTCTTATAGTTTGTTGAAAATTAATGACATATTTTTACAGTCCTTGACTTTGTGATATTTAATTCACCAGTATTGTTGTTTTTCACTGTTTCCTTAGTTCCATAAAATTTATCAGAAATTCTCCAGCCATTTCTCATTAATGGCATACATATTAATAGTCAGAGTCATGAAAGATACCTGCCCAGAGAATCCTGTGCAATCTCAAGTCCAATAAGCAATAGATAACTAGACAATTGCAAGTTTATAATGAGCCCAAAAATCAAAGGATTAAATCATCTGTTAAAGATCTGAGACAATTTTACTGTGGGACGTCATGACCTAAAGAATTCTGTTTGTCTCAAATTCCTGCCCTGAAGCCTCCGTAGATTCCCAATGATGGATACAATTTCCATCACTCAGTAGAGGAACACAACACAGTAAGTTCCTGTTTTAATTCATCATTTTAAAACTCCTTCTGAGGAGGTGAATTTCAGTTCATCACTATGAAGGCATTTCTGCTGCCGGAACCAACATAAAAACAGAAGTGAACACCTTGAACAATAATGTATCTCTTATTATTAACGCTGCTCAACTATAGATTGATTAATGTCTTGGTGGGTATTATAGTAGAAATTCAATTAACCAACTCTTCTGTTTTTGATGTTTTAAAAACAACTTTGACTTTAGAATTCTAAGAAATATACCATATTTAGATGCTATTGTGAATGTTAATGGATTACTAATTATGGAACATTACATATATAATAAATGTGATTTTAATATATTTATACATATAATGTATATCATGTACCACATATAGGAATGCATTAAAATTGATAATCTTCTGCCTAGACCTTATAGTTATTTAATTTATAGATCTTTTGCACCCATTGCCTTGATTTGTTCTAAAGTTCTTGAAAATATCTTCCTTCTCTAGATTGCACATTGTCCATTCCTACTTTTGCTTGCCCTGACTCATGAGCCTGATCAAGACATGTAAACCATATTCACCTACTAATTTCAGTCTGGGGATGACAAGAGCAAAGCCAAAGGTTTCTTATTAATGCCAGTTGAAGCCATCTTCATTTAGACAAGGACCATGCCCACAGACTACTGCACAATGCTTTCCTTGTAGATTCTTTTACATATGGATTGTCTTACTAAAAGTTCTGATTGTAAAAATGAATACAATTCTTTATCTTCATAAACATTCAAAACACTTTCCTTCAGAATTTGTGAGAATTTTGATAGTCCTAATGTTTCTTTCTAACTTCTTTAGGAATTTTTTCATAAAATTAAGATTACATACAAAATGTTATATTTTAATAATAAATAAGACCCTTTAAAATTAAGCAATATATACCTAGTCAGCAACAATGTATTCGCTAATCACCAATACTTCTTATGTACCGAAATGTTAAACCTTAGGAATGCATGTAACTTTAACTTACTAATAATGTTTTAAGCTACCATTAGGTTAACTATAGTCATATAAAGAATAAAGCTGTAGCATTTTAGAAGTTTTTTGAACTAAAAGTTTCAAGTGCTGTACTTGAATATTATTACAGTTTTTGGAAACTATTTAACTCAGAAATTCAGTACAAAAGCATCCTATGGTTGTTTGTCTTGGGATAAAATCATCCAAAGAAAGACTGTTCTAGCAAGTCAAAGATCTTTGAAAACAATTCTGAAGCATATTTCCTCTGTTACAACTTTCCTAAGCAAATTTCAGTGACTGAAATTACTATTCAGTCCTTTCATTAGGGTATTTAATAATACTTAAAACAAGTGAGAAAAATGTTCCAATCTGTGAGAGTTGGGCAATCAGAATTATCCAGAAAATGCCTTCAGCATGCTAGAGTTTTAGTTTGAGCAGTCTATGTGCCTTAATTTTATAGGCTAGAATCCCCCAGTCAGTTATGAATGAGTCACATCGAATAAAACACAGAATGCACTCAGGTAAATCACTGTGAACTCAAATGTGCACTGCATCCAAAATGACTGAAATTACTCTCCAGTCATCTCCTCACATGATAACTGCGTCTGCCTCGTGGACATGATCTGGAGTAACTCCCACACACTTCCTACAGTATCTGAGGTGTCCTCCTGCCCTGGTCAGTGCATGCGCAAGGTGCTGGGCATATCGGTCTTCACAGAGCTATAGAGGGGCCTCAGACATGGACAAGTCTAGGCTTTTATAGTTAGTTAAATTCTAATTTGGATCTTCCATCATTCCCATGATAGTGTTCTAGGAGTGAAGACGGTTTGGATCACAGGCAAGCATCAGACATAATAAACTTAATTTCATCTCTCAACTTCTTCCTTCTGGTTAGATACAACTTGTAGATGGAGACTCACATCCGAAATTCTACTAAGTCACTTTCTGAACTTTTTCAGGATTTCTATATAAAAGGGCACGTCAACCATTACACCACTTGGCTTCCATAAATCAACTTCACTGAACACACCAATTCATCTCTGCATTTATTATTTTTACTTCTTAAGTCTAATAATACTTTCTAATTAGCCTGTGGCATCTAGTTTTCTGTTAAAGACTATTTTCATTTCAACTTACTTGAAATCGGTAAAAAGTGCCATCATCCTTGAGTGTGAGAACATGATCCGAGATTGGAAAGAAGTAGCCATGGGCGGCCATTAATGTTCCCAAATGCAGCGCCTCCACTGTTTCAGGAAAGCAAAGGGGAAAAAAGAACACACAAGAGCTTTAAACATTTATTTTGAAGTTTTACTGCTGATTTACAACACTGATATTTTATGTGATTTTTTTTAACCACAATCTTACATTCAAATTCTTGATGTCTCTACCTGGCTTTAGATTTTTTTCAGTTCTTTCACAAAAGGTGCTAAGATGGATCTGGTCATGCACAGTGACTACACAGCCACCAGCCTCAGCCCATGACCACCAGCCCCTGACAAGACAAAGCTAACGAACACTGAGAAAGAGGACTCCACACAACCTTCAGAATCTGGCTTCCTTATTTATAGAAGAGACATGTGTTTGCCCTGTGGTATTATTCACCCACAAACAATTGTCTTCAGCATTTATGTAACACTTGAAACTTTTAAATGTTTCACGCACATACTCCTTTTCCTGTAACCATGAATATCTAACACTATCAGCCATTTCTCTGACAATGGTCATTGTTACGTGATGTTAGCAGGGAATGTTAATGCAGGGCCATCTGTATGGCAATAGTCCTGTGACGGTCCAGGACGTCTTCCATGATTCTAGACAGGACCTAGAAATGGACTAGCGAGAAGTTTATTTAGCAACTATGTTCAGTACAATATTGCAAATACTCATATTCTATGTAGTGGGATTTAATTTCTTTCAACACAAGTGCTAATAAATTATGGTCAATAAAGTTATTACCACATTTGAGTAGAGCCAACATGATGTTTGCTAAGATGAAGTCTAGAAATATGGACCTAGCAAAAGAGTTTTCTAGCCCAACATAAAATGTATGCAGATAGAAAAAACCACAAATAATAGATTTATTTATATGTTTAAGTATTTTCATATACAGTTCATTTATAGATGTATTTGTGTTTCTTACTAAGTAGCTCAACTCTAGGAATCTTACAGCACTTCAAGGACTATGTGGATCTCTCTCTCTCTCTCTCTCTCTCTCTCTCTCTCTCTCTGTATATATTCAACCATAGATCATGAGAAGCTCTTACACCTCAACAAGAACCGCTAAGTGGCTTGTAATTACGTAGCTGAACATAAGAATTTTCCCTCCCCTCTCCTTCTAGAACCTATATTGATTAATAATTAATTGTTTAATTTGTATCTGTTATGGGGTGCCACAGTGCTCCTTGACATTGTTTCCCAAATATTTCCAATCTCTCACCACCTTGTTCTTGCTGATGATAAAGAATAATTGCCAATCATGCTTTTTTCCATGTCTCTGGAAGACTGTCATTAAATATGCCTGTCTTTTTCCCCACACTCCCAATCAAGTCTATATATACATATATCCATATTCTTCCACTTCAAAGTCAAGGCCTGCTAAAATCACATGCTGCTTTCAACAGTGTATCCATGTATTTTTGTAAAAACTCAAGGTAGTGTGACGTTGTAGGAGGAACACATACTTTTGTAACCTACTAACTTGCCTTCCCATATATTAATAAAGGTAGCAAATGTACTTGTGGGACTTGTGTGAGAATTACATAAGAATATATGCAATGAAGTTGCAATAGTGCCTTTTTGTAGTAGCTATTCAAGATACAGTTACTGTGCTTCACTATCTCATGAATGCTGAATGAGTTTTACTCTTCTCCCAAGTGCTCTTACGTAAGTCACATCTATAAATTTGGCTTCAACTAATTTTATTGAGGGAAGGAACAGTTCTAAATCACACGAGTTATTTCCATATCCCCTTTATTATTTTTATATTGAGTGTAAAATCAAAATTGCATGAGGATCTCTGAGGCTAGCTGGGCCATAACGATGGGAAGGTGTCACAGCTCTGGTCAAGTTCTGAGCCCCTGGCACATCCTGTCAAGAAGCACTGGGCAGAGCAACACCCGATGGCCACTGCTGGTTTTCAATCAGGTGATTTACCTGTCTTCTTATAGTCACACACATTCACTTTAGTCCCAAGTCTATGGCCTGGGAAAATATTATTAGTACACTTAGCAGTAAGAGTGGAAAGATATGTCACATGAGGAAGTTTATGATTACAGGTAAACAACTGAGTTGCCCAGAAAACTAATAAAGAGCT
Source organism: Dolichotis patagonum (assembly GCA_004027295.1). NCBI lineage: Eukaryota > Metazoa > Chordata > Mammalia > Rodentia > Caviidae > Dolichotis > Dolichotis patagonum. The sequence continues at coordinate 6,508 of PVJX010024169.1, read as the reverse complement.
TCTGAGCTCTAAGCATAGGAAAGAATACAACTAAAATAAAACAAACTACAACAAAAAGTCAGTTGGGTGCTAAAATTCTAATGAAGATTAGAAAAATGTAGTGAAATTGTGAGGCTGGGAGGAAAAAAATTAGAAGTTAATGTGCATCAGAATGTTTTTGATGACCTGTATCTGCTTAGACACTAACTCTGTTACATCTCACACACTTGCAGAAGCCAAGGAGTATGCTTGCAGAGTTCATTATGTGTCACAATTAGTCATTAAAAAATCCTTGCTGATAGAAACAAGAAAGCCTGAATTGGCTAGTAATCTCAACTTCCATTTTTTGAAGTAAATACTCTTCTTGTAAATACTTGTACTCAAGTAAAAAATTGAATTTATGTATATTCTTTTATTCTGCTCCAAAAGATACAGAAACTATAATTTTAAAATAAAGAAATTTTGTTTTGGTAATTTTGCATCTTGTCTTTACTTCAGTAGAGTTATACTGGCAGACATATATATTTATAAGCTTTCAATTTACTTTCTAAGTAACACATACTTTGATGTGTCAAGTAAAGTCAAATTATTTGATTCAATATTTAGGAAGACTGGCCTTACAACAAGGCCTATAAAATGATTTCAAGTCCTTGGTCAAAGAACAACGTTGGGGGACTGAGATTACAGATGTCATGGGTTCCATTACAAAATCTCCAGAAGACACAGCTGCAGGGCAGAATAAATGTGAAAAATCAGGAAGTTGTCAATAACAAATTAGCTACTGAGTCAATATTGCTTAATGAAACAACAAGTATATTTATGAGTAAATGCCCTATCAAGAATATAAAAAATACAGCATTGCACAGAAAAATGCCAAACTAATTATTTTGTTGTGATTATGAACAACTGTTCAGCTCCTCCAAAACAATGTTGATGCTCATATTGTTTTTTTCAAAAAATTTCTGTTATTTTTTGAAGTTAGGTTACTGTCACTATTTTGGAGTGGAAAAGGGATCTTAGCTTTCTGACACTGGGATCATGCTGTCAGGTTGTTTATTGTTAACGGCAGGCATGGAGTCATGTTTTGGGGTCCCACTGTTTCTACATCTCAAACTCACCTTAATTTAATAAGAACCTAGAAAGCATATGACAGCTTTAGATTATAGTATTGAAAGACTTTAATGAGGAATCCAACAAGATCACCCTCCCAGTAACACCACACCAGATGGCTCAGCAACTAATTAATCTGTTATTCACTTCACCCACACAGCTAAAGTTCAACAACAAGCCTAGTAAAAAAATCTAGTTTATTTTTCATTTGGATATTCAAGACATAAGCAAACTCAGGAATAAAAATCCATCTCCAAATAACTATGTCTGTGTGAATAGCCTAGTGCATCTTGGCTAAGACCGATGCACTCACAGCGCTGCTCTACCTCAAACCCTAAAAGCAACACAACCACCGGCATCCTTTAAAAGCAAAGGGAATTCTGCAGAGCATAATTTGCTTTTGAGAGGATTGAGTGTTTCAGGGTAAGGTGCCCTAAATTTATGACACAATTCCAGAACCAAGTAACAGTCTTCTGTTCAGAGATCCAGTGCTTAGCAGCCTCAGCACCTCCAAATACTGTCCATAATTTTGAAATGATAGAAAAATGTTTTTGAGTCAAAAACTAATAAAACAATTCTCACTAAATCCTGTATTTTTATTCCTATACATGACATTTATGTGTATAGATTAAGCAATCAGATATTTCATATCCAATAGAAAGCATAAATCTAATTATTGTATGGGAAGAGGCATTTTAGAAGGAAATCTATAGAAATAAAAATGACAATGTATGATATATCCTGGAAAATGAAATGCGAAGAAGCAGACAAAGGTAAGTTGCTTAATAGTAAAATAACAAGCATTCATCAAAAAAATTCTGAGTCATAAAGGAAAGATTTCATTGGATTTATTACTTAAGAAGACAAAGAAGTGGTCATTTCAGAAATCCATCAAAATACTATGTATATATTTTTAGGACTGGCATTTGAAAACCCAAGATTAGTCATGTGGAAAAAACACATGTGAAGAACATTTTATTCTCCACCAAAACCAAATGAAAATAGACCATTACTATATTTAGGAATTTCTTAAGTAAGTCTACTTTCTCAATAGTAGGAGTTAGTTAAAGAGGTATCTGGGCCCAACTCTTTTTAAACATATTTCAGCATAGGAAAATCAAATATCACTTGAATTTTAGCAACCGTCCATCAGGATACTTAGTGAAAGTGAATAATAATAATAAAGTGATCAAAAACAGGTGAGGTAAAATAGATTCTGTTTGGGAGAAATAAAACAATCATCATTTAAGTCAACAAGAATTAAGTAATTAATAGAAGTAAATGTTCTTTTTTAAACTAAACAAAAAATCAAAGCATAGAACTTGAACCATTCCACTGTGGGGGTACAAATCCCAGAGATCTCTCTGGCTAGCTGTGTTAATTAGGTAGGAGACTTTACTCCCGGGCCTTGGTACCCTTTTCTATGAGATGAAATTAATAAAATACTGGTCCTCAAGTTTTATTGTGAGGAGCAGTTGAGATAATATGTATAATGCATGTAAAACAATGATTGCCACATTAAAGCACTGCAGAGATGTAAAGTATAACGAGTTGATATGAAGCAACACATTCAGAGACACTTAATTTAGTTCAGAAACCCAAAGGGAACAGAGTAGCTAGTGCTGATCTAGGCTTCCCAGTAATACTAAATGCTTCCAACTCAATTCTATTTAATAGTGATACAAGCATATCCATGCTTACAGCAGCAATATTTGCAGTATTTGCAGTGGCTACATTGTTGAAACAACCTAGATATCCACCAATGAATGAATGGATATGGAATAGGTGGTATATATACACAGTGGAGTATTAGTCAGCCTAGAAAATCTTGTCATTTCCAGGAAAATGAATGGACCTGGAGGTTATCATGTTAAGAGAAATAAGCCAGTTTCCAAAGTTAAAACTCTCATGCTTCCCTCTATACAAGCAGTCTAAAAATAAATAAATAAAAACAAATGTAAAAAGAAAGGAGGGAGGACAGGAAATGCTAAGGTAGTCTTCTAGAGATGGGCAAGAGATGGGGGAGGGAATGAAAGAGAGCAAGGTAGCAGGGATGAAAATAATCAAACTATGTTATATGCATGGGTGAATATGCCATAAAGAATCTTGCTATCCTGTACAGTAAAATACACCAATAAAAAAGTCTCCCAGGTGATCAACCTAGTCTTTCATGTGTCAATGATGAATGTTATGGTTTCTATCCAGAGGTCCCTGCAGTCTCATGTACTCACAGGTAAGGTTTTTCAGAGACGGCTAAATGTAGGGTACAGGGTACCAGGATTAATGGTGTATAGTACTGGATCACCCCACTAATTGGTTTATCACCGTTCTGGATATGCATAATTGGAACACCCCCCCCGCACCATGTGTGCAGTACCACCCAAAAGGCTTGTAGCTTGGATGTGATAAAAGGGAAAGAAAGGCTTGCTGCTTCCTGCTGCTCTGCCATTTACTGTTTCTCCTCTGCAATGCCCCTCTCCAATGCCACCCTGCCCTTAGAGCCAGTCGACTATGAACTGAAACCTGTACAAACTGTAAGCTAAAATAAACCTTTCCTCCTTTAACTCATGGGTGTTAGGTATTCTGTACAAGGAATGAAAAAGTAAGATAATGAGTCTGCTCAGGAATACTTCTGTACTTTTTCCTAGGTAGCAGAGAACAAAGCCTCAAAGAAGTGTCTCATAGTTATGAAAAAAGATTTCCAAAAGCAACACATTCTGTACACTGTGGTTTAACAAACCAAAACATGAAGAGATCCCCTCTGGTTCAGGATAGAGTAGGAAGGACTCATGAGGACATACAGAAGCTATGTTGTGGAGGGTAAGGAACAGAGGACATTCAGCCAATAGTCAGAAGGAAGAAAAATTATTGGGGAAGAATTTCTGCTCCCCAGGAATTAAAAAAATAATATTAAAAGAGCAGTTGGCACTGAGAGTAACAGATCAGCATAAATTACGGATCCTTGTCACATACCAGGATTAGGTTCAACTACTTGCCTAATAGCAACTGTAACATCTTAGAAAATTTTTCAAATATAAAGAACAATGTTGAAATTTAAAAACCATCTGTGTAATTTTAGTGTAAAAATCTCATTTAATATTTACGTTATATAAACTATATAATACTAGCAAGTGCATTCCCCAGACTTAGATATTCCACAGAATGATTGGTGGTTCCCGCATTGTACAAATGACCTCAATTTTAATATGATTCTGTTATTTTATTTGGCATAGGTATGAAATAGTATTTTTCTGAGAGAAAAATCATGCTGAGTTCATCGAGGTACACAGCAAGTAAACTATAAGAATTACAAGAGCCACATCAGTGAGGAATTACAGTGGAAAAAACAGTCAATCTGAAATTCAGCATATGCTCTGCAAATTTTCCATTCGTTAATCTGGATGAATGAGCTGGAAGCAGGTGGCAGCATCCAGTTAGCTTTTTAACAGACAGCGTCTGCAGCATGTGTTGCTTACATCAGGCAGAATATCCTCCTCAGCGCAAGCACAAGCGCACATCAGCAAAAGCACACTCAACTGCAAGTCATGGTTCTTGGCTCCCAGTGTTAGTTTTGTTCTAGGCCGCACCGTAGGAGTAAAGCATTTCAATTTTCTGGTCGTCAGGAGTTGGCATTTGTAAATGCAGCAGTCAATCACCAATTCTCATTCAAACACAAGCTGAAATTTGTAGGAACAAAGTCGCTGTCCTTATTTTGCCTCCTTTGTCAAAGGAAAGTTTATTTATTATTTATCAAACATTTTGCTATTGGTCAGTTTCTAATGTGCCAGTAATAAATAAAAATGTAAGGTGTGAAACATAAGAGCATTTTAATTTCTCTTGCTTACAAACAAGTTCTCACAATGATCAAGAGTTGCTACAGTACTGAGCTTTATTTGCATATATCAAATGTAATGCTTATTCCAAATACATAGGAACTGGATTTATGTGCCCATTCTATTTACATGTTTTCAAACACTCACTGTAAAATATACACATTTTAAATCAACACTGAGAAATTAATAGTCAATTAATATAAATAGTACCTTTTTCCAAACAAAGGTACAGAGTATAAAGTTTTAACCAATAAAACATTCTACGTGAAAGAAGACCTTGAATGTACTTGTTTTGAAAAATCAATTGTCAATCATTAAGAATAAACAACACAGTCTTCTCACAATATCTGCTAACAGTACCTCTTTTTGACATCATTGTTTCCTAGCAAAGGAAAATTAACTTCATGAAGTATAGGGTTAATTTTGCAGTCATAGACTTGGCTATTGACAAACCAGTTATTACATTTCAAAACCAAACCAAATAGAATTTTTTTCTTTTTTAACCACATACCACATCTTTTTCATCCACTCTGTGGTTGATGGGCACCTTGGTTGTTTCCAAGAGTTAGCTATTACAAATTGTGCTGCTATGAACATGGGTGTGCATTTATCACTGTGATATGACCTTTTCAGTTTTTCTGGGAAAATACCCAGAAGGTGAATACCTGGGTTGAATGGAGCTTCCAGTCCTAGTCTTCTGAGAATTCTCTATACTTATTCCATAGTGGTTGCACCAGTCTACACTCCCACCAACAGCGGAGCAGTGTTCCTTTTCCCCCGCAGCCTCGCCAACATTTGTTATCAGTTGATTTCTTGATGGCAGCTATTCTTTCCGGAGTGAGATGAAATCTCAATGTTGTTTTAATTTGCATTTCTTGAATGACCAGTGATGGTGAAAATTTCTTCATGTATTTATTTTGCCATTTGTATATCTTTATCTGAGAACTGTGTGTTCATCTCAGCTGCCCATTTTTGGAGAGGGGCTCTGAATTTGGGCGGCTTGGTGTTTTTCAATTCTTTATATGTTCTTAATATAAGTCCTTTGAGGGGTTGCTGGCTAAAATTCTTTCCCATTCTGTGGGTTTTCTTTTCACTCTGCTGGTGATTTCTTTTGAAGTGCAGAAACTTTTCAATAATATGAGAACCCAGTTGTTGATTCTCTGAAGCATTTCCCATGCAGTTTGCATTTTATTCATGAATTCTCTGCCTACCCCTATGTCTCCAAGACTTCTACCTACCCTAGCTTCCAGTAGATTTAGTGTTTCTGTTTTAATGTTTAGGTCTTTGATCCATTTAGACTTTAGTTTTGTGCATGGTGATAGGCATGGATCTAGTTTCAGTCTTCTGCATGTGGAGAGCCAATTTTTCCAACACCATTGATTAAAGAGGCTATCCTTCTTCCAGTGAACATGTTTAGCCCCTTTGTCAAATATCAGGTGGCTGAGTGTCTTTGTACTTATACTTGCATCTTCTAATCTGTTCCATTGGTCCTCAGGTCTATTTCTTTGCCAGTACCATGCTGATTTTATCACTGTGGCTTGGTAGTACAGTTTCAAGTCAGGAATTGAGATGCCTCCTGCCTTGTC
>PVJX010024168.1:0-28390 GCA_004027295.1 Dolichotis patagonum | reverse complement strand
TTACAGAGTTAGGACTTTCCTGCCCAACTCCAATATGTCATCTAGTTGGTTGCCCCTTTCTCATGGGAGTGTCTTATTCCCATCACAAACCACATGTTGATGCCAGTCCCTGAGAACTGCTGGGGTCCCCGACCTCTGACCTCCTTGTGGCTGCAGCACGAATTCATGGTGCCTCTGGGTGTGTTGCATGCAGGGCTAGTTCCGGGTGAGTCCTGTGCAGGGCTGTTCAGCTCCACGCTCAGGCTGCTCAAGCCAGTTGTATCAGTGGGGGTTTGGTCACTCAAGTCAATCTCAGGCACGAGTTCAAGCGGCTCGGTGAGAGTGCAGGTGCTTGCTGATCTTAGCTTCTCTAATGGTATCCCTGGGACCTCATATTCGAGGAGTTTCTTTGACTCCAGTTTTTTCCTGGGTTGAGAGAATCCATCTCCCTCTGTTTGGGTCTTGCCAGAGTGTTGTATTCTGGCATTTTAGCTGTCTCTCTCAGAGAGGCTCCATATCTTGCTACCTCCAGGTCCTCCATCTTGAAGAAAAGCCCTAATTAATAAAATCTTATTATGCAAGGAAAACCCACAGGGAACATAAATAATGGTGAAACAATGAACATTTTCTTTTTGAGAGCAGGTACAAGATAAGAAAGTCCCTTAGTGTTTCTACCACTCATCATGTCCTAGACTTTTTGGCCAGAAGCAAATCAGCAGTTATAAAAATGTGTATAATCCTTTGCTGAAAGTAACATAGGTTTGTTCCAGAGGCCCAGAAATCTGCTCTGTGATTCTTCTGTGAGTCCTTCTAGTCATCATCCTCAATGCTATGCTGCCAGTAAAAGCTGAAAATGTCCATGAGCATTGTCCTGAGGGCTGATAGTCATGGGGCCCCTGAAGGTGGGAGACCCTTTTCCAGCAGGCAATGTCCCTGTGTATTATACTCACTTTGGAGTCCAACACACTGAATTACTTAGCTCTGCTACTTTGTCTGGTCTAGACTAGATTATTTGCTCCTCTATAAAACAGGGTTAATGCTACCTATCTCTTGGAAGTTGCAGAGGTTTTGACTGTTGTATAGTTTTGGTACTTGCAGAGCTAATTTACTAGTAGGGGTTCTTAACACAGTACTTGATATACTTTAAGTATCAGTATATAGAAGCTAATAGTCTTGATTTACCCCATTTAAGGGAAGTTAAATATCCTACTCACACAAATTTAAAATTTTCAGAAACTTTGTAATGCTGATTTCAAGATTCACTTCAGTTAAATACTCCTAAATGTTTTCTTTTCTTTTTTTTCTTTTTTTGGTGCCAGGGATTAAACTCACGACCTGGTGCTTATGTCACTGAGCTAAAACCCCAGTCCCTAAATGTTTTCTTAGTTCAATTAAGTACTCCTAAAAGTTTTCAATATATAGCCTTTTTATTGGTGAAACATTTAAAAGTATGAAATGCATGACCTTCATAATCATAAACTTCACTAAATGAGAATTTGAATATAAAGTCAAGCTATCAGTGAGAAATAAAATGGAGACCTCTCCTCTCTCTCAGAACACTTATCTTCCTGACCCTTGTACAGCCATATTCAGCCTGTGCATCTCCTCAGAGAATAAGGTGTAGCCTGTGCTCCCTAGGAAAATTTTATAAGCTTTACTCCAAGGGCTTCATAACACTTAACTTCAGCTTAGTATAAATAAGAAATTGGCTGCAAAAGCAGATGTCTGTTGGGATGATCTAATAGGAACCTCAAGACAAAAAGATGAGCTCGTCTTCCAGAGTATCATTGTTTTTCTCCTTTAGTCAAACACATTACTGACTGGAAGTACTTAGAGAGCTGTAGCAATCACAAGACTCTTGAATATTTGAGGATTTCTCTCCCTAGCAACACGGACCTACAACTTCTAGTCATACTTTTGCTACTAACCAGTGAAGAACACACATTTCTCCACTTTTAATTAGGTGTAGGTAAAGTAAAAATAATGCCATCTATTGATCATCCATCTTTTTCTCATATTTGATAGACGTTTTACGTGTGATTTGTTGTCACACATGTAACATGAATAAACTTCAGGCCACATTCAGGTACAAATAAATCTTTATTTTTTCCCATAAAATTCAAACTAATATTTATGTGGAGTAACCATTTTCTGGAAGCACAAGAAATATACTTTAAAGTGGTTTAAGGTTTTCTTATATTTCATTTCTTTCTCTACTCTGCACAAATAATTTTTTTCTGTCCAGCAACATGAAAGAGAAGATAAACTCAATTCTATTATTTTTCCAAAATCTCCCCTAAGTTGTCTGCTAGAATTTTGTTGTTACATTCTCAAAGGTCAGAGGTGTTTATTCTTATCATGTTCTCCTTTACTTTGATCCTGTCATATTCTACCCCCCAAAAGGAAAGCATAAAATGACATATATGCTTGAATAGGGAATAGAGCAAATGAGAGAAAATGCCTAATGTTTCAAAAATAATATTCTGCCACTCATATACCAGTCATCTTTGGGCCTGTATGGTTCTTAGATACAAGAACATAGGTTAATTTAGACATGAATAAAAAATACATTAATGACATAGGCATCTCACAAGATGACTCGGAAGCCCACAAGAACCAGACTTGGAATGTGGAGATAAGTCACATTGTGAAACAATGACGATATCGCCATGCTAGTGCACAGGCGTGTCCACCACTGATGCACATGACCATTGGCACTTCAGCCCATGGTGTCGCTCTCCTGCTGCCTCCTTCTCACCAAAATAGGTTCTAGGCAGTCCTTGATTCTTGGTTGCATTTGCTCTGACACAAAATCCAATGGTGAAGACATTTGGTAAATACATCATAGTTTAGCTATGTCCTGGCAGTTGAAAGGATGTGAAAGGGTTTTCCTCTTCAGTGAAAGAAGTCAGCACCAACTTCCACTAGGATTCCTATGGTGTAAAATTTCTGAGGCAGTATTTGACCCTGTTTGCATCATGGTCATGCACTCCACTTCCCTAACCACACAGCTCAACCGTGCCTTACATTTCCTGGGATCATAAACTCAGTGCCAGCACTGCCACCTTACCTCCCACTATATTGTCTCTATATATTCCTCCTTTCCAAGGTGGGGGCTGTGCCTTAGACTCTCCAACAAGGGATTTCCAATGTCCCACAATTTCTAATATCCAAATTCCTTCTTAGCTTCTCCAGGATCTAAAGAGGAGTATTCCACACATTTTAACAGTATGGGGAAGTTTCACAGGAAGACATCGGTCAATTAGTGACAGGAATGGAATGAATCCAAGTGGTAAACTGGACAAACTGTTTTGAGACCCAAAGGCTCCCTAAGGTCTCCCAAATTTCCTTCAGAGATAAGAGCAACTAGCAGCAAACCCCCTTTACTTGTTTTCCTTGATGTCCTGTCTCACTCTCCTTTTACTCTCACTTTTGTATCCCTGAGATGACAATAATGTTGCCAGATGTCTGGAGGTGGATATAATAAAGTGTCATGGACTTGATGGCTTATAAACAACAGTAATTTATTTTTGTCATTTCTGGATTCTGAAAAATGAAAAATTAAATCACCAGTAGATTCATCATCTGATAAGGGGGAATTTTTCCATTCACAGATGGTGAAATTTTGCTGTGTGGTGGGTCCAGTTTGCAAGAGCTCTAATCCCATCACATTCACAAAAGCCCTTTTTCTTAATGCTATCACTTGGGGGTTCATTTCAACATACGAATTCCAGGAGACACAGGTGTCTACTATTTAGGTCATAGTGGCAGGTAACTTTGTCTTAGACTGTTTTCAAGATAGGGTGAAATACATAGGGAAGGTAAGAGGTAAAAGTAGTATAGTATGTATCATAATAGCCATAACTCTGAAAATTACATATCTTTCAGATAAGAAAACAGAGGCTCAAGAAAGTTACATCATTGAAGCTGACACTACCAGTTAGTGACTCAGCCACAATCAGAAATCAGTCCAGAGCAACTGCAACTCATATCCTTTTCACTACACTGCATTCATTACCATGCCCAGATCTGTGAAAAAACTGGGGACATAAAAAGATGGTTTACATTCTTCTATGCTAAAGCATCTGGAACTAAATTCTCTTGGCATCCTTTTCTAATAGTGACCCAGATCAGCCTTTGCTTTCATCTGACCCATATTCCCTGGCCCCACCCACTTTTATTTTGTCTCCAGAGTGGAGGGCTGACAGAGCTGCTGGGTGGACTCAAATTTGAATAAATAGCACCAGCAGAGAATTAATAGGGCACAGCACTTGGAAGCTCTTAGAACAAGGTTTAAGAAAAGGAAACAGAATTTATCTACCATGGAAGAGCTCGACTTTAAGAGCTAGCATCATACAGGAATTTCCAACCCAGAGTTGAGAATCAGACATGGAGGGATCCAAGTCTTGACTCTACCCAGTTACCAAGCAAAAGCAAACTAATCTCTTCAACCCTCAGTTTGTTCATCTGCAAAGTAGAGATAATTAAAATTTCACTTAACCCATTGTTAAGTACTCAATACACATAGATAAAAGAAAAAGAGACCGTATTGTTAGTGAAGTAGGATGAAAGAATCTGGTATCTTTTGAGTATGCTTCCTATAGTTTGGTGATACCCACTCTGAAAGTCCTACCTTTTTATGATAGAATCCAAAATGATTTTCTCCTCAGAGTCTTTGAAGATGAGAACAGAAGATTCAGCTTCTGACTGCCATAAATATCCATGCAGAAGTTCAACTTGGAAATGAGTAACATAAAGAAAAAGATCCTGAGTGGCACATTTTTCTGACACAGGTAGAAGCCCAGGGGAACAGCTTCAGAATGCAGTAAAGTTAATATGCTTGCAGAGGCCACAAAATGACTTTGCTGGTATCTAAAGGACAGGGCTAGTAACAATGCTAGAGCAGTTTTATTCTCACACCTGTTTGAGATACTGGGAGTGGAAAGTTCAGCTTAGTTTCAGCCTCTTTTTTTTTTAACTCTCTTATTTAGTCCATATCAATTTACTCTCTTCTTAAACACCCTTTTTTCTGCTTTCAGGAAACAAAATGTGTTCCTGTTTACAGCTAAGTATTGTTATGCAGACAAGGGAAATAACATATCATACTGTGTTGAGGATACTCTTATATTCTTGGCATTTTAATCTTACAGATGAGAAAATCAAGGGTTAAAAGAATCAATAATGATAATCTTTACTTAAGTTTTGACACATTTGTCTACAAATTTGAGATCTCTCCTTATTCCAGTTTCCAGAGAATATTCCTGCACATTTGCACTCATACTGGGTACCATGTAACATTTCAGAGAACCTAGTAAGTCCAAAGTTTTGTTGAAAATTTGTTCTTCTCCAAGGTGGACTGAACAAAGCAATCATGGAAGGGAAGAAAGTCTAATTTGCAAAAAATTGAGAAATGTGAGTTGGATTCATTTGTGCATATTAAATAAGTCATCAAAAAAGGTTATACTAATTGGTGATAAGACAAGAAACATTTCTGTGTTAGGGGCCATCTCGGCTGTAGCACATGACTAACTGGTAACTCCTGAGAACTCTAAAATGTCTAGTAACTAATTAATAAGTGTGAGCAATTTGAAGTATTAGGAATACCTTTCTTTGAATTATCATACAATCTTCACCTGAATGGATGTATTAAAACTCCAAATTGCAAATTTCTCAAGCAACAAGATATTGTGGATGTTTAGGATTTAATTTTTGACTTGCTGTGAGACTCTACACTATTTTTTCAAAACCTAAATGACGTATGAATTCTGGTTATTTCTCAGTGCAATGCTCAATATTATGCTTAATTGACTACTTTATGGAAAAGCCACCTAAACATGTTCTTTTTATGTAAATCTTTTACTAAAAAGATTTGAAAGGAAATGAGGAGAAAGCCATCTTTGAGCACATGTGAAATCCACAGAAAACACTAAGCCAATTTTCCAAGGAAATTTGTATCTATAGATTTATATTTAGGTGATAGATTTAAAAAGCTATACTCAGAACCACATTATCTGTAGGTAGAGAAAAACTGAAATCCTAACAATAGACCTCATACTGTTTTATATCTCTCTACATTTTTAATTTTAAAGAGAAAGGAATAATAAAAACAAAGATACAGAATTTCTACACAAGATAAATAGGAGATTAACAATGGTTAATATATTGTGTATCATTATCTTCAAAGTAGTTGTTCAGATTGCAAGATATAGGCATGAAATACTGATCAAACAATATAAGCACACTGTTCTCTCCAAGTAACTAATAGAAATGAGTACTATAATTATCTTAGCTATCTTATGCACACATCTATATTTTTTTCTTTTCCCATCATTCTTTTATCCTTTCCCCCATCCCAGTTGTTCTTTACTTTTGAGCAGTTTCTTCTCCTTTCACAATATGTATTGTACATTTTGGATATCATTTACTCTTTCAGGTTCTTACATTAGGGACACAATATGATGTTTACACATGTAAGTTTGATATTTCACTAATGACTGTGAACTCAGGTCTCACCCATTTACCCATAAAAGTCTCAAGTTTATCCATCTTTATAACTGAGTAGTATTCAATTGTATGAAAGTACCACATCTTTTTTATCCATTTCTTGGAATATGGGCATTGGCTTGTTTACAAGATTTAGCTATTATAAATTGTGCTTCTATAAACATGGCTGTATTTATATCTCTGTGGTATGATGTTTTTAATTTTTCTGGCAAAATACCAGAAGGATAATAACTGGGTCAAATGGGACCTCTAATCCTAGTTTTTTGAGGGATCTCTACAGTGGTTTTACCAGTGTAGACCACCACCACTGTTGGAGAAGGTTATCTTTTCCCATGCAGTCCCTCCAGCATTTGTTATTGGTTGATTTCTTGACGATAACCATTCTTTCCTGAGTGAGATGGAATCTCTGTGTTGTTTTAATTTGCATCACTCAAATGATTGTTGATGTTGAATATTTTTTCATATTTATTTGCCATTTGTATTTCTCCATCTGAGAAGTCTATATTCATTTCAGATGCCCATGTTTGGATTGGGTTATTGAATTTGCGGGTTCTGGTTTTTTCAATTCTTTGTATGTTCTAAATAGAAATCCTCTGTCTGGGGGTTAGTTGGCTAAAATTTTTTCCCACCCTAAGAGTTATCTTTTCATTCTGTTGGTGATTTCTTTTGATGTGCAAAAACATGTTTATAAGATGAGACCCCAGTTGGTGATTCTTTGAAGTATTTCCAATGTAGTTTGTGTTTTGTTCATGAGCTCTTTCCCTAACCTATGTCTTCTAGATTTCTACCTACCTTGTCTTCCAGTAGATTTATTGTTTCTGTTTTAATAGTGTTTCTGCTTCCATTTTAGTGTTTCTATTTTAGGTCTTTGATCTATTTTGACTTAGTGCATGGTGATAGACATGGGTCTAATTTTAGTCTTCAGTATTTGGAAATACAGTTTTTCCAATACCATTTATTAAGCAGGCTATCTTTCTTCCAGTGAACAGGTTTGGCCCCTTTGACAGATAAGTTGGCTGAGAGTGCTTGTAGTTGTGCCAGCATCTTCTATTCTGTTCCATTGATTGTCAAGTCTGGTTTTGTGCCAGTGCTGATTTTTATCACAATATCTTAGTACTATGATTTCATGTCAGAGATTGTGATGCTTCCTGTTTTATCTTTGCTGCCTTTGCTATTCTAGGTCTCTTCCAATTTGAAATAAATTTTAGGAATTTTTCTGTAGTCTGTGAGGTATGCTAATGGTATTTTGATCATGATTGCATTAAATTTTTTTATTTTATTTTAATGAAAATAAAACAAAAGATGGCAGAACAAAGCAGATCAGAACAGAACAATATAAACAACACAGCACTTTACAGTAAGACAACTGGACATCAACAGTAGCTATCAAAATATCTCTTTCACTGCTATAGTTGAGCATAGTTTCAAATAAAACAATATTAAACATACCAAAATAGTATAAAACCATGCAAAAGTATGAAAGAATTACAGGACAATCTGAACCGAATAACAGAGAATGATCAGTGGCTACTATAATATCTCATTTGCAATAAAAAATTTGTTTATACTATCACATATATTAAAATCTTAATAAGACACAACATGACAGACCCAATGGCAATAGCAGAGTAGAAGCATGGTAGGACTTCTAAGCAAGATGATATTAAATCAGCAGTGGCTGTCATAATGTTTTGTTTTCTTCAAAACAGCTGTTCAAGAGAGAAACACAGGCAGAGTAGATCAGGAAATAGGGTCCATTGAGATGCTCTATATAAAGAGGCAGTGGGACACAAAATAAGCAGTGCACCCTATCGGAGTGAAAGGAGAGGAATTGTCTAAACAAGGAAGGCAGACTATATTGTTAATGGGGTAAGAAGATTTAAAATCTACATTATTCTAATTACTCTGCTTGGATGGATTACATGTTGTTCCAGTTTGTCTACATACACTAGACTTGAAGACATGGTCAGCTATCCCCAAAATGAAAGGACATAATATGGTAATCATCCTTAATTTCCTATCAACTTAATCAGAAGCCCCATATAACTTATACAGTCTTATTATGACTGATCTTATTTGAATCTGGTTTGTTAGAGTGCTATCTTGTATTGAGTGATTTTATTCAAATCTGTTATGATTGATAGCATCAAGTCTAAGAGTATAGGGAACTACACTGAAGATGACAAGATTCACTAAGATACCCACTCTGGTTTGATTATTGCCTGCCTTTGAATCTTATAATATCTTCAATGCTTTGTTTTTATTAATATTGTTATATACTGCTGAGACATCATGGTAACCATTGTAGATCACCTTGTATTGTGCTTTTATATGACTTTTTGCTTCATGCTTTTCTAGGAATTGTTTTGTTTTGTCTTGCTTTGTTTTTCTTTAATTTTATTTAAAGAGAAAAAAAGCAAAACAGAAAAAAGGGTAGAAATAAAACAGAACTTCAAAGAAAACATTAAGAAATCACTACTTGATAAATTACACATTGTCTTCTTAGAAATAGTTGTTCATGCTACAAAATTAAGGCATACAAAGTAAACAAACAGTGAGGCTGCAAACAGTTCTGTTCAGCGATCCAATAATCACTTGTTAATATGGTTATCAATCCCACACACTTAAACATACATGCAGTTATATCCTTTAGAGCATTTTCTTTTCCTCCTTTTGCTTTTCAAGTGCATTATCTGTTTAGTTATATCATGTTTCTGCTTGCTCAGTACCTTATTGATCTGTATTGTTGTTGTTATTTCCTTTTTAATCACCTTATATACTTCTGTTGTTTTGTTTTTGAGTTTCTCCTCATCCATGTCACATGGATCAGCTTTGGTGGAGTTGGAAGTTTTTGGAGGTATTTTGTTACCTTGTTTTCTCATGTTCTATTGTTTTATTTTTATTTAATTTTTATTAACTTGGAGGCAGTAATATACAACAAAACAGGATGGAATAAAGCCAATTGAGACAGTATAGTGAAATTGGCACAGAACATCACAGCAGGTCACCAGGACAACAATAATAGGCACCATTGTATATCTCGTTATTTTCACAATAGTTGTTCTTCTATTAGGTACAGAAAAATCAAAAGAAATACACAACATTATAGAAGGCATCAAAACAGAATATTGAATAGAGCAGCACCGTTAATCAGGATGAAGCAAAATGGTGATAAAAATATCTGGCTTCCGAGATACTAGAAGGAAACTCCCCCCACTTACTGTACCACATATGGTCACCTCCCAGGAGATACCTAGATCCCTGGATCCCAATTCTTAGTGTGTGTGGGGGGAGATATGGTAAGTTTGATTCTAAGGCTGTGCCCCGGTAGGCAGCAGGCTGGTTACTGGTTGGCTCAGCACCCTAAGTTCCAATGAGGCACGGATCTCAGGAAACACTGTTGCTTCTTGTTTCCCCGCCCTGGGGTGGCCGCGGCTTGCCAGACCACTGTCACTTACCAGGGCGGCAGGCTGGTGACTCGCTTTGTTTTGTTTTTCCCTCTAAAACAGAAAGTATGGATATACATGTAAAAACTCATGCGTGTGTAGAGCTTATAAACAGTTTATGAGAACCAACTATATAAGACATGTTTAAATGCACGACTATTTTGAAGAAAAAGAGACACTACAGAACCCAGTGCTGACTCTGTAATGTCACAATGTGAAATCCAGCAACACAATCATTCTTTGTCCAAAGTGGTTTTAGCTTGTTTTGTTTTGTTTAAGTTCAACACACATGAAGGTATAGACAGCTGTTTTAAGGAGAATGACAGCCATTCTTGGCTTCCCTATTGTCAGGTCTTGAAGACCTGAAATGCCCTCCTTGTCCTGCTTAGATCAATTCTATAGTATGTTGTTTCATGTGAATTCCCTGTATGTGACAATATGGACAACTATTTGGAAGAAAACAAGAGTCAATATTATAGAGAGTGCATATATCCAATTGTCTAGCTTTGAAATTTATGCCTCTTACATTGCTTTCTTGTGACCTGCTTTGTTCTGATTTGTTGTGTTTAATTTTACCCTTTTGATATAATTTCATGTATGGTTTGAGTGTGTAAGATGGATGGCCATATTGCTGTTTTTGTCAGATTTGTCAGATTGTGGAGCAGAGCTGTTAACAGTCTCACTGCTTGAATGTCTACTTTGCATGTTTTAATTTTGTAATTAGAACAACTATTTCCAAGATGTCAGTATGTAATTTGTCAAGTAATGATTTCTTAGTGGTTTTTGTTTGTTTGTTTTTTGGTTCTTTTCCTTTTTTCTTTGCACTTCTGTATTGTTCCTACCATTTATGTTGTTTTGTTTGGTTTTTTTCTCTTTAAATAACATTTAAAAAAGCTGTTCACACCATCACACATAAGAAAGTCAAATAAAACAGAATAAAACCATTCCAACTGATGAATGAAAACATTGAAAGGCTTCAAAGCAATGAAATGGGAAATTATGATTACCATAAAATCTTATATACTCTTACCAACTCTCATACTAGGGAGACTATACAGTATTTACACATGTGAGTTTGGTTTATTTTGCTTATGAGTATGGTCTCAAGTTGTGTCTATTTATTTATAAACATCTCAATGTGATCATTCATTATAGCTGAGTAGTACTCCATTGTATAAAAATACTACAACTTTTTTATGCATTCCTAAGTTGATGGGTCCTTAGGTTGTTTCCAAGATCTGGCTATTACAAATTGTGCTGCTATAAACATGGGTGCGTGTATATCACTGTGGTATGATGTTTTCATTTCTTCTGGGAATATGCATAGAAGTGGAATAGCTGTGTCAAATAGGACTTCCAAACCCAGCTTTTTGAAGAATCTCCAGACTGACTTCCACAGTGGCTGCACCAGTCTACACTCCCACCGACAGTGCAGAAGAGTTCCTTTTTCCCCACAGCCTCTCCAGAATTTATTGCTGGTAGTTTTTTTTTTTTATCCTGGCCATTCTTTCTGGGGTGAGATGGAATCTCAGTGTGGTTTTAATTTGCATTTCTCTCATGACTAAAGATGATGAACATTTCTTCATGTATTTATTTGCCATTTATATTTTTTCATCTGAGAACTGTGTATTCATTTCAGATGCCCATTTTTGGATTAGGTCTTTGAATTTCAAAAGTCTGAGTTTTTTTAATTCTTTATAATTTCTAGACAGAAGTCCTTTGTCTGAGGGACAGTCCATTAAGATTTTTTCCCAATTTGTGGGTTTTCTTTTCACTCTGCTATAAATATCTTTCAACATGCAGAAACTCTTTAATAAGATGTGGTCCCAGTTATTGATTCTGGGAAGTATTTCCCATGTGGTTTGATTCTTGTTCATGAATTCTCTACCTACCCTTATATCTTCGAGATTTTTACCTACGTTGTCTTACAACAGATTTAGTGTTTCTGTTTTAATATTTAGATCTTTGATCCATTCAGATTTTAGTTTAGTACATGGTGATAGGCATGGGTCTAGTTTTAGTCTTCTGTATATGGATAGCCAATTTTTCCAGCACCATTTGTTAAAGAGTCTGTCATTCTTTCAGTGAGCATGTTTGGTCCCTTTATCAAAGATAAGGCAGTTGAGTGAGATTGTGGTTATGGTTGTATCTTCAAATCTATTCCATTGATCTTCAGGTCTGTTTTTAATTCCAGTACCATGTTGATTTTATCACAGTAGCTTTGTAGTATAATTTCAAGTCAGGGATTATGATGCCTCCTGCCTTGCCTTTGCTGCTTAGAATTGCCTTTGCTATTCTAGGTCTCTTCTGGTTCCAGGTGAATTTTAGGAGTGATTTCTCTAGGTCTATGAGGTATATTAGTGGTATTTTGATTGGATGATTGCATTAAATTGTTGTAACAGCTTTGGAAGTATTGCCATTTTTACAATGTTAGTCCTTCCTATCAATGAGCAAGGAATATCTTTCCATTTTCTGTAATCCTCTTTGATTCTTCTTTTTCTGAGTACTGTAATTTGCGATGTATATTCTTTTGCTTCTTTCTTTAGATTAATATCTAAATATTTCAGTTTTTTTGGATGTTGTTGTGAAGGATGTTATTTCCCTAGTTTCTCTCTTGGTGAGTTTGCTGTTTGTGTACAAGAATGCTATATATTTTTGAATGTTGTCTTTGTATTCCAATATACTACTGAATTTACATATTAAATCTAGAAATCTTTTCATGAAGTTTTTGAGGTTTTCTATGTAGAGTACCACACTATTTTTGAATAATGATAATTTAACTTCATCTTTTCCTATTTTTATTCCTTTTATTTTTCTTTCTTGTCTAATCACTCTGGCTAATATTTCCAGAGCTATATTGAAAAGGAGTGGTGACAGTGGACATCCTTGTATTGATCCTGATTTTAGAGTGAAAGTTTTGGGTTTTTGTTCATTTAGTATGATGCTGGCTGTTGGTGTGTCATAAAAGGCTTTTATCAGATTGAGGTAAAGACCATCTATTCTGACTTTTGTTAGGGTTTTTATGATGAACGAGTGTTGAACTTTATCAAAAGCTTTTTCTGTATCTATTGAGATGATCATGCGATTGTTGTCTTTGGCTCTGTTTATGTGGTATATTATGCTTATGTTGATCTGCCCCTGCATTCCTGGGATGAATCCCACTTGGTCATGCTGTATAATCTTCTTGATTTGCTGCATTCTGTTTGCCAGTATTTTATTGAGAATTTTTGCATCTATGTTAATTAAAGAAATTGACCTGTAGTTCTCTTTTTTGGTTGAGTCTGTCTCTGGTTTGGGATCAGAGTAATACTTGCCTCAAATAATGAGTTAGGGAGAATTACTTTGCTTTCAAACTCATTAAAGAGTTTAAGGAATATTTTCATTAAATCTTCTCTACATTTCTTGCAGAATTCAGTCATGAATCCCTCAGGACCTGGGCTTTTCTTTGTTGGCAATCTATTAATTATGTTTTCAATTTCATTTACTGATATTGTGTCATTCAGAAACATATCTTCTTGATTCAGCTTTGGTAATTCATATAGGAATTCATCTAGGAACCTGTCCCTTTCTTCTGTGTTTCCCTCCTATGTGAGTAAAGAGTTTCAAAGTAGATATTGATGTCTTCTGAATGTCCACTGATTTCATGCTTTTCATTCCTCAAATTATGAATCTGAGTTTTTTCTTTCCTTTTTTGATAAGATTAACTAGGGATTTATTAATTTTGTTTATTCTTTCAAAGAACCAACTCTTTGATTCTTTCATTTTTTGTATAGTTTTCTTAGCCTCAATTGTGTTAATTTCAGCTCTGTTCTTTATAGTCTCCTCCCTTTTATGGTCTCTGGGCTTGACTTGCTCTTCTTTTTCTAGCTGCTTGAGGTACAGCAATATGTTGTTTCTTTGTGCTCGTCCTGTTTTCCTGATGTGAGAATTCACCACAATAAATTTCCCTCGTAGAGTGAATTTCTTTGGGTGCCACAGATTCCTGTATGTTGTATTTGAATTTTCATTTATAATAGATATTGTTTAATTTCTTCTTTAATTTCATCTGTGACCTATTGGTTGTTCAGGAGGGTGTTATTTAATTTCCATGTGTTTATTGAGATTTTGTAGTTTCTTTTGCTGTAATTTCCAATGTCATTGCAGTATGGTCAGATAATATGCATGGGATAATTTCAGTTCCTTTCATTTACTTAAGCATGTTCTATGATCTAGCATGTGGTCTATTTTAGAGAACATCTTGTGTTCAGCTGAGAAGAATATATATTTTGATGTTGTTGGGTGGAACACTCTGTAAATATCTGTTAAGTACATTTGTTCACAGGTTTGGCTTAGTTTTGTTATCTCTTTGCCTATTTTTTGTCTAGCTGATCTATGACTTTGTCACAATAGGGTATAAAAGTTACCCATTACAATTGTGTTATTGCTTATTGGATTATTCATGTCTGCTAATATTTATCTTATATATTTGTGTGCTCCTGTATGTGGCACATATATTTATGATTGTTATCTCTTCCTCTTCCTCTTTTTTCCTGTAACAAGTACTTTCTCTCTTCCTCTTTTTTCCTGTAAAATATATGTAGTGACCATCTTTATCTCTTTTGATCATTTTTGCTTTGATGATCATATTGTTTGCAAATATAATAGCTGCCCCTGCTTTTTCTGGGTCCCTGTTGCAACCTTTGACCTTCAGTCTATGAGTTTCTTTCTGAGTTAAATGTGTTTCTTGTATACAGCATATTGTTAGATATTGTTTCTCAATCCATTCTGCCATTTTGTTTCTTTTGATTGGTGAATTGAGGCCATTTACATTGATGCTTACAACTGATATATATTGGTGTATCTTTGTCATGCTATTTTTCTGCTGTTGGTTCCCCACTTTTCCCCTTGCATAATTGCTTGCTTTAGCTGGTAGTTTCTTTCTGATGTTGTTCTTAGAATTGTGTTCATTTTCATCTCTATCCAAACTATGTTTCATTACTCTTTAGAGGGTTGGTCATGAGTTTCTTCAGCTGTTCTTTGTCATGGAGGTATCTTATTTCTCTATAAATTTTGAAAGATACTTTTGCAGGGTACATCAATCTGGGTTGAAAGACATCTTCTTTCAGAACTTAAAATATTTCAATCTCTTCTTGACTTGAGTGTTTGTGTTGAAAAGGTGGCCCTTATTCTCATGGACTTTTCTTTATAGGTGTTTATATTTATTTCTTTTCTCTAACAGTTTTTAATATTCTGGCTTTTTCTGAATTTCTAGAAACTTGATCATTAAATGTCTGGGTGTAGATTTATGCTGGTCATGGATGTTTGGAATTCTATATGCCTAACTTATCTGCATGTCATATTCTGTTCCCACGCTTGTGAAATTTTCTGCTATTACTTCTTCAAATAATCTTTTTATGTGATTTGTATTGACTCCTTTTTCATTGACACCTATCAACATTATATTGTTTTTCCTTGCATTATCTTGCAGCTGCTGAATTGTTATTTAATGGTTCCTTGTTAGTTTTAAGAGATTGAGCCTATCGCCCTGGTAAGTGACTGTGGTCTGGCAAGCTGCGGCCACCTCAGGGCAGGGAAACAAGAAGCAACAGAATTTCCTGAGATCCGCGCAATGTTGGAACTTAGGGCACTGAGCCAACCAGTAACCAGACTGCTGCCTACCGGGGCACGGGCTTAGAATCAAACATACCATATCCCCCCTTCCCCACTAACAATCGGGATCCAGGGATCTGGGTATCTCTTGGGAGGTGACCATATGTGGTACAGCAAGTGGGGAGAGTTCCATCTACTATCTCTGAAGGCAGATATTTTTATTGCCATTTTGTTTTGTCCTGATTAATGGTGCTGCTCTATTCAATATTCTGTTTTGATAAGTTCTATAATGTTGTGTATTTCTTTTGATTTTGCTGTACCTAATAGAAGAACAACTATTGTGAAGATAATGAGATATATAATGGTGCCTATTATTGTTGTCCTGGTGACCTGCTGTGGTGTTCTGTGCCAATTTCACTATACTGTCTCAGTTGGCTTTATTCCATCCTGTTTTGTTGTATATTACTACCTCCAAGTTAATGAAAATTAAATAAAAATAAAACAATAGAACATGAGAAAACAAGGTAACAAAATACCTCCAAAAACTCCCAACTCCACCAAAGCTGATCCATGTGACATGGATGAGGAGAAACTCAAAAACAAAACAACAGAAGTATATAAGGTGATTAAAAAGGAAATAACAACAACAAAACAGATCAGTAGCAAGATGAAACATGATATAACTAAACAGATAATGTACTTAAAAAGCAAAAGGAGGAAAAGGAAAAGAAATGCTCTAAAGGATATAACAGCATGTATGTTTAAGTATGTGGGATTGATAACCATATTACCAAGTTATTGTTGGATCATTGAACAGAACTGTTTGCAGCCTCACTGTTTGTTTACTTTGTATGCCTGAATTTTGTAACATGAAAAATTATTTCTAAGAAGATAATATGTAATTTATTAAGTAGTGATTTCTTAATGGTTTTTTTTTGAAATTCTGTTTTATTTCTACCATTTTTTCTGTTCTGCTTTGTTTCTCTTTAAATAAAATTTTAAAAAAAATTTTAAAAAGAGATATTTTCCTTTTATGATTGCTGGCCATGATCTTATCTTCAGTTTTGTTCAAGTGGTTTTGTCAACTTTCAGTGGAATTTTTAATTTTGTGGATATGTCTTTGAATCTGTTTTATGCATTCTATCTTTACTATATTGTTCATTTTTTAAAATTATCTTCTCTAGATATGCTGAGGAATTCCTTCATTATGACTGTCATTTCTTTTTACATGAGAGATTTTTTTCTGTTCCAGTTTCCTCTATAGCTTCATACACATGTTTATCTATTTCAGTTAAGAAATTTCAAGCATATGTTTTCCATTTTCTTCTATGTTGATATCTCGTGGACTTGTTCAAGGTGAGCTGGAGGTCTGAGACTGCATTTTACTTCTTCATCTTGTCATTTTCTATTTTAAAGTGTTTTGTTTTCTGTGATGATCTTTCTGAGTTTTGGTAGTAGGTAGCTATTCCACTAGTATCAAGACCTCTCTAGGAAAGGTCAGCTCTTCAAGGATATCTTCTGTGTGTAGGATGTTTTTGGTTTGTGTCTGTCCCAAATGTTACTTCCCCAGGTAATTAAGAGTGAGATGGTAGTATCTGTTTGGTTCCGTCCCCAGTCCTTTGGTGTAGGGCTATGGTGAGATTATTACTCTAGAGCTTCCAAGTGTTGGAACAGAAGGGTGAACAAGAGGTTATAATAGATATGACATCCTAACTAATGTAGTACAATTAGCAATAACAGTATCATCAAGCTCAACTTAGAAACTGACAAACTATGGTAACTACTGATTCTGTACTTCAGATCATAGGAGCAAAATCTATAACTATATAACA
The DNA here is from genome assembly GCA_004027295.1 of Dolichotis patagonum. Lineage (NCBI taxonomy): Eukaryota > Metazoa > Chordata > Mammalia > Rodentia > Caviidae > Dolichotis > Dolichotis patagonum. The sequence continues at coordinate 11,040 of PVJX010024168.1, read as the reverse complement.
GCTATGATCATAAATTAGGAGATCATATGCAAAGTGTTTCTGCTTGATATAGTGGTTTTGTGGTGGGGAAATTTGGGGGGGATAGTGTATAACACAAAAGTAACTGGAAAGGAAGTAGAAGCAAGGCTGGAGGACAAAGAATGATTGCATACAGTTTGGCAAACTAGAGATGGGGTAGAAAAGAAAGAATGAAGGAGTACTCAAGGGATTATCTGCACTTGGTCCCTGGGTCTGGGGGATGAGATTAGTTTTCTGTGGCTGCAGCTCTCCCAAGCCATTTAGAAAAGAGAGAAAAAAGAAAAAATTATGGAAAAAATGAAATAGTAAAAGAAGAAAATTGAGAAAAAAGAAAAAGGAAAAGCAAGATATAAACAAAAGTAAACAAGATAAAATTAAATTAAATTTTTAAAAAGGGGATAATACCAACCACCTGTTTCTATTCCTTGTATCTTCTTTGTCTCTACGTACCACACAGGTTCACCTAATGTATCACTTGTTGGTTTGTATGTCAGGCTTTTTCATCTCACTGGTTTCACCTGTCCATCATGTATGTGCTAGCCAGGTCCTACAGTGTAGCTAGTTTTCCCCCAGTGGCCTGGTTGCACTGATGTAAGAGGAGGGGCCAGTCACCTGGATGCCTCCAGCAGGCCTGGTTGCCAAGTCCTGGATTCTTCCTGGGCTGATTCTGTTTCATGTGTCTCTTAATTGTTCTTTCATAATTATTAATTATTAATATTATTTATTTATTTTCATAATTATTAATTATTAATTTTAGTGTGTGCCTGCTTCCTGCTTCTTTTTCATAGGCATCCTATGGGCAGAGATTGTTGTTTCAAGGAAAGAACTGAAACATGTATTGCATCCTTGTTATGTTTTATTTACTATTTTAAACACTTCACATATATTCATATTTGATGCTTGTGAAAACCTAGAAAGTAGGCATTATTATATAAATGAGTCAAAGATGGCCTCAGTATATTTGCTCCTAAGCTATTTATTTATTTATTTATTTATTATTTCAAGGCCACACCTGCTGGCTCTAAGGTCCACTGGCAGAAAACTAAAATTCTGACACACTGAGTTGTTTTTAAAACCATCACTGAAAGAAACATTAAACATTTAGAAATTGCCTGCTTTGAATACTAAATTAATTTGACCGAGTGTCTAAAGTGCTCTTGTAACAGCACTCTGTCTCAGAAATGGATTCCCTGCCATACCGAGGGCAGCTGAATGATAGCACCTAAAATAATCTCCCTCTTTGACCTCTTGTCTCATAAAGATTCACTTAACCCTTTTCCTCTACTGAGTATGAGACCCAGCTTCTGGATATGCTCCTGATGACAGTGTCTCTCTCTTGTGAGCTTGTCAGTGTCACCCACGAAAATTGTGTGTGCTACTGCCACCCTCTGGTCATATTGTTCAGTTATATATTACCTTCCAGATTCAATTTAATTTCCTATATTTGGCAACATGAATGATACTTTAAATCAGGAAATAAAATATAAGATTATCAATTAATATTTTATGGTAAGATAGTAGTATAGACAATTGGCAAATTTGTCCTGAAGAGACTCAGATATTTGGAACTACAAAATGGAAGCCCTCGGCATCTGTTTGGCTTGTCATTAGTTCCTGATCTCTTTCTCTCTTTAATTCCTCAGTATTCCCAATCAGATAGTATTAGAACACCAGTATCTTAGTAATTTGTACTGCCAGAACTAACTTTTGGTGTCCCGCACTCTGAGATTCCTAGGAAGGAAGTCAGTCCACCAGCCTTAGTCTCCCACTAGATAGGCACTGGTTGTTAAGACTTATGAGCCTGAATAAAGGGGAAGAATGCATGTGCTAAACCGACAGTAGGCTACTTTTGACCCCAATCGGGGCTATAGGAGAAGGAGCAACCCTTGGAGGTTTGGTAACTTGAGATACTTTGAGAAGTCTTTGTCTCTGGGGTCCACTAAACCACATAAATGATCCTAAATGGCCTCTTTCAGGGATAGTCTCCTGCACACAGTTAGGAAAATCACCTTAGTAAACCCAGCCTTATGACCCCAAACAATGTTGAGATCCCAGCCACTGAGCCAATTAAAACACTACGACTAAAGCCACCAAACTTTATATTCCTTCCCCTTCAAAGAGAATAGTATACCTAAGGAATCCAAATGTACCACTGCCCATTGATCAGAGTGGGAGCTATGGTTCCAGTCTGTTTAACAGTAGGCACAGTGGCCTCCATGAATATACTATATGGAGTTATTGTTCATTTAAAGAGTGTGTACTTGTATTAAAAATGCTTGGTGGGTGTCTGGCAAAACTCCCATAAATGCTCTTTAATGTCATGGAGTGAAGTTTTTTTCCTAATGAATCAGTGAAAGCCCCTGATGTTCTATTTCATTACTGCAAAAGCAAGCAGAAACACTAAAATGACACCCAGAATTTGGAGGCTGATTTATTTACATGGATGGGCACTGATCAAGATCACTCCCAAAATGTTAGGCCCTGATCTCTGGTGATCTAGGGTGTCTATGGGATAAGGAAGCAGGAAGTACAGAGGCAGAATGACTTGTCAGCTAGGGATTGGTTTATACAATGTGCATCACAGTGACCAGCTATGAATCACAGTGACCAGCCATTTCTGAGAGACAGGAACAACCAGGTCTGGAGCCAGAACTATCACCTGGGCAATTCACAAACTGAAGTACACTGGCTGGAAGGGGGCATTTTTGCTACATTAATATAATGATAAGACAAAGGCAATAATTTATTGGCAGAGTAATTTCAGAGACTGGTACTATCACCTTGCAATATACAAAGACATTGAGTCCTCCTATTGTGCTATTTTACTTATCTCTGTGGATTATGAGTAATGACAATGAATTATCAGATACTATCAACTGTGGCTGCTGTTTCAAATGTGATCTTTCTCCCAGAACAAACTAAAATATCTCCCACACTTGAAATGCGCAGATACTCTATACATGTTTTTCATTATCCTAATAATGAAAAACAGAAACAAAAGTGGTTGGTGCCTTGTTATTTATCAGAATCAATTGTACAACTCCCATAAACATATAGGACCCCATACTAGACCATTATAGTACTGATATCATGAAGAAAAATATGGTGTACTGGAAATATCATGTACCTTCGAGGCCCTGAGGTGCATCCATTCCAGGGAACAGAGAAAAGTCCCATACAAGTGCATAGCACCTGTCAAGTAGCTGAGCTCCACCCCAGTTCACACAGCTGGGTGATCCTGAGCACCTCAGCACCTCTGGCCGCTCCTGGCCTCTACTGTGTGGAGGAAGAACACCAAGCTTCACCCTGACTTGTGCCACTAGGGATGTCTGTGAGCCTCGAGCCCCCCTCCCACAGCCACCACTGCAGCTGTGTGGAGGAAGGTGCCATGTGGAGGAAGCCACTGAGCTCAGCTGTGGCTCGAGCCGGTGGGCATGCCTGCAGTACCTCCCCACCACTGCCATGCAAAAAGACCACCGAGCTTCCATCCTGGCTCAGGCAGCTGATCCAAACTTGCCTGTGTCAACACCCTCCCACTGCCACTGCACAAAGCATGACCACTGTGTCCCCTCCAGGCCCAGGCTGCTGAACCGTGCCTGTGACCCAGCATGATCCTCCCACATGCTGACCTAGTGGACCACCACACACACCCTTGATCAGCCTGTTGCCCTCAGCTACCCAACCCATATCTTAAACCAAGGATTGCTGTGAACATTTGGCTCCCACACTCACTCCCAGATGATTTAACTGTGGTGGATTGGCAGTGCTGGTTTGACAGGAGACATGGTGGTCCCTCACCCAGACAGAACGTTCCAGTAGGTTCTGGTCACTATGTATCAACAATTGGGTGTACACCAACCATAGAGTAAGAGCCTAGAAGATACATGGCTGACAGTTGAGACTATTGGGACTAAATAACCAGATATTGACCCAGAAGGTAAAAATGACAAAACAAAAAACCAAAATGCAATCTCAAACATCTAGTCCATCAGGTGCAAGAACAGATAACAGAGAAATAGAGGACTTTAAAAGTCATACACCAGAAATCTCTGAAAAGATAGCAAATGAAATAAAGAAACAAATCTGTGAAGCTATAGAGGAAATCAAATTAGAAGTAATGTCTTACGTAAAGACAGAAGTAACAACCTTAGTAAAGGATTTGCTCAAGATAGCTAGGGAAGAAACAGATAAAAAAATACAGGAGCATAGGAAATTTATTGAAACCTTGAATGAAGGTAGAAAACAAGCAGAATCCATGAAACAGTTTCAAAGAGATATCCAAGAAACAACAAATTATATTGAAAGCTGGCAATGTCTTTTAAATGAAGCTGAGGATAGAATTTCAGACCTTAAGGACAGGATCGCAGGTAGCGATCATGAAAAGGTAGAACTTGTAAAAACAAGAAAGCAGCATGAAATGACAATCCAACAGCTTCAAGATGACACCAAGAGAAACAATGTAAGGCTAATAAGCATCAGTGAGGAGGCAGGAGACAACACAAAGGACTTAACTAAGCTGTTCACAGAACTAATAACAGAAAATTTCCCAAACATGGGGGAAAAATCTGAAATACAAATAAGTGAAGCATATAGAACAGCAAACAGTCATAACCAACATAAATCTACACCTAGACATACAATAATTAAGATTCCAGACATACAGCATAAAAACAGAATACTAAAAGCTGTTAGAGAAAAGACACAAACCATCTATCAAGGAAAGCCTATTAGAATCACAGCAGACTTCTCAGTACAAACCTTCAGGTTAAGATGAGCTTGTAGTGAAGTATTTCAAGCCTTAAAAGAAAACAACTTTCAACCCAGACTGATGTACCCAGCAAAACTGTCTTCCAAATTTAATGGAGAAAAAAGATACTTCCATGACAAACTGAAGATATTCATATCTACCAAACCAACCCTAGAAGGAGTATTGAAAGACATGCTAGAAAGAGATAAAAATGACCATAATCTCCAGAGCAACAACAGAAAGAAACCATCAGCCTGGACAAGAAATTAAACAAGGGAGGAAAGCAGGAAACCAACCACAGGAACATAATATGGCAAAGTCAAGTCAATACATATCAGTGATAACCATAAATGTAAATGGGCTCAATTCACCTGTCAAAAGAAGCAGGTTGAAAGAATGGATCAAGAAACAGGACCCCACAATATGTTGTATACAAGAAACACATCTGACTCAAAAAAAAAACCTCATAGACTAAAAGTGAAAGGATGGAAAACAGTATTCCATGAAACAGGAACCCAGAAAAAAGCAGGGGTAGCTATTCTGTTTGCATACAAAGTGAACTTCAAACCTAAAAGGATTAAAAGAGATAAAGAAGGCCACTACATACTTGTAAGTGGAAAACTACAAGAGGAAGAACTAACAATTATAAATATACATGCACCAAATACAGGATCAGCCAACTATATAAGACAAATACTAATGGACATGAAAAACCAAGTACAAAAGAACACAATTGTAATAAGAGACCTTAACACCACACTGTCACAAAGAGAGATCAACTAGACAAAAAGTCATCAAACAAATAACAGAACTGAATCATATCTGTGAATGAATGGACTTGGTGGATGTTTACAGTGTTCCACCCAACCACAAGAGAATATACATTCTTCTCAGCTGCACATAGGACATTCTCTAAAATTGACTGTATATTAACTCATAAAGTATTCTTAAGTAAATGCAAAGGGAGCTAAATTATCCCATGCATAATATCTGACCATAGTGCACTAAAATTGGAAATTAATGGCAAACCACCCCCCTGCAAAACCTACATAAATACATGGAAATTAAACAACAACCTTCTGAACAACCAGTGGGTTACAGATGAAATTAAGGAAGAAATAAAACAATACCTACAATATAATGAAAATGCAGATACTGTAACCTATGGGATGCAATGAAAGCAGTCCTAAGAGGGAAATATATAGCAATAAGTAGTCACATCAAGAAAATGGAATGAGCATAAATGAATAACCTAATGCTACATCTCAAACTACTAGAAAAGGAAGAGCAAGTCAAACCCAAAGCTCATAGAAGAGAGGAAATTGTTAAGATTAGAGCAGAAATTAATGCAATTGAAACAAAAAAATACAAAGCATTAATGAATCAAAGAGCTCATTTTTTGAGAGGATAAACAGAATTGATAAACCCTTAGCCAACCTTATAAAGAAAAAGAAAGAAAAAACCCAAATACATGCAATAAGACTGAAAACAGGGAAATTACTACAGATCCCATGGAAATTCAAAAAATTATGAACATCTACTTTGAAAATCTCTACTCACATAGAGAGGAATACACAGGGGAAATGGACAGATCTCTAGGAACATATGAAATACCAAAGCTCAATCAAGATGGTATAACAATTTTGAATAATCCAATATCAGCTACTGAAATTGAAAATGTTATTAAAACTTACCAACAAAGAAAAGCCCAGGTCCTAATGGATTCACAGCTGAATTCTATAAGAAATTTAGAGACGATTTAATGCCAACACTCCTGAATCTCTTCAATGAAATTGAAAGAGAAGCACATCTCCCTAACTCATTCTTGGAGGCAACTGTTACCTTGATACTAAAACCAGACAAAGACCCAACCAAAAAGGAAAACTATAGACCAATCTCACTAGTGAACATTGATGCAAAGATTCTCAATAGGATACTGGCAAATAGAATGCAGCAAATCATCAAGAAGATTATACACCATGACTAAGTGGGATTTATTCCAGGAATGCAGAGATGGTTTAACATACCCGAATCAATAAATGTAATACACCACATCAACAGAGCCAAAAATAAAAATCACATGATCATCTCAATAGCTGCAGAAAAAGCTTTTGATAAAGTCCAACACGAGTTCATGATAAAACCCTACAGAAACTCAGAAAAGACAGTACGTACCTCAGTCTCATAAAGACCATTTATGACAACCTAACAGCCAACATTATACAACACGGACAAAACCTGAAAGCATTCACTCTAAAATCAGAAACAATAGAAAGATGTCCACTATCACTACTCCTATTCAGTGTAGTTCTAGAAATATTAGCCAGAGAAATCAGACAAGAGGGAGAAATAAAAAGAATAAAAATAGGAAAAGAAGAAGTTAAACTATCATTATTTGCAGATGACATGATCCTCTACATAGAAGACCCCAAGCACTCCATTAAAAGACTACTAGAGGTAATAAACAAATTCAGCAGTGTAGCTGGATACAAAGTCAAAACTCAAAAATCAATAGAATCCAAACAAAAAACTCACTGAGAGAGAAATTATGGAAATATCACCTTTCACAATAGCATCTAAAAAAATGAGATACTTAGGAATCAACCTAACCAAGAATGTAAAAGATCTATATTCTGAAAATTATACAACCCTAAAAAAAGATATTGAAGAGGATATTAGAAAAAGGAAGGATATCCCTTGCCCTTGGTTAAGAAGAACCAACATTGTGAAAATGGCCATACTCCCCAAACTGTTATACAGATTCAGTGCAATCCCAACAAAAATACCATCAACATACCTTACAGATCCAAAAAAAAATTCCTAAAATCCATCTGGAAACAGAAGAAACCTAGAATAGCAAGGGCAATTCTGTGCAACAAAGGCAAGACAGGAGGCATCTCAATCCCTGATTTGAAACTACACTACAAAGCCACAGTCATAAAATCAGCATGGTACTGGCAAAACAATAAACATGAGGATCAATGGAACTTATTAGAAGATGCAAACACTACTACAAAGACACCTAGCCACCTTATATTTGATAAAGGGGCTAAACATATTCACTGGAAAAAAGATAGCCTCTTTAATAAATGGTGTTGGAAAAATTGGCTTTCACATGCCGAAGACTGAAAATAGACCCATGCCTATCACCATACACTAAACTAAAGTCAAAATGGATCAAGGATCTAAATATTAAAGCAGAAACACTAAATCTACTGGAAGACAAAGTAGGTAAAGAAATATTGGAGACATAGGGGTAGGGAGAGAATTCATGAATAAAACTCAAACCACATGAGAAATAGTTCAAAGACTCAAAAACTGGGATTTCATATTACTAAAAAGTTTTTGCACTTCAAAAAAATTCACCAACAAAGTGAAAAGAAAACCCACAAAATGGGAAAGACTCTTGGCCAACAATCCCTCAGATAAAGGACTTATATCCAGAACATATAAAGAACTGAAAGATATCAAGTCCCCCAAATTCAAAGATCCTCTCCAAAAATGGGCATCGGAGATGAACACACAGTTCTCAGATGAAGATATACAAATGACAAATAAATACATGAAAAAATGTTCACCATCACTGGTCATTTGAGAAATGCAAATTAAAACAGCATTGAGATTTCATCTCACCCCACAAAGAATGTCCACCATCAAGAAATCAACTGATAACAAATGTTGATGAGGATGTGGGGGGAAAAGGAACACTTCTCCACCATTGGTGGGAGTGCAACCACTGTGTAAATCAATATGGAGATTCCTAAAAAACTAGGATTGGAAATTCCATTCAACCCAGCTGTTTCCCTTCTGGGTATTTTCCCAGAAAATTTGAAAATGTCAGGTCACGGAGATATATATGCACCTAAGTTCATAGCAACATAATTTGTAATAGCTAAATCTTGGAAACAACCAAAATGCCCATCAACTGCAGAGTGGATGAAAAAAATGTGTTATTTTCATACAATGGACTACTACTCAGCCATAAAAATGATGATCTTGTGGCCTATATTGGTAAATGGAGGCAACTTGAAAATATCCTCATCAGTGAAATAAACAAGACTCATATGAGTAAATATCAAATTGTCTCTCTAGTGTAAAATATAATAAAAACTGACTGAATACTGGAATCCAAAGAGTATGATAGATATTGTGAAAGTGAAAGGGAAGGAAAGTGCTCTAAAGAGTATAACAGCATATATAGTGTGTAAGACAGTTGACCATATTACTGAATTTCTGTTGGAACATTCAACAGAAGGATTTGTACTGTCAATGTCTGAGTGTCTAGCCACTATTTATGCTTTGATTCTGTGACTTTGGCAACTATTTTTTAAGATGACAATGAGTAATATATCAACTAGTGATTCTATGATGAGAATTTTTTTTCTTTTGAATTCAGTATTGTTCTACCCTTCTTTTCTGCTTTTCTACTTTCTTTAATTTTCTTTTATTTCTTTGAAAAAAGAAAAGAAAAATATGCAATATAACAACCATTGTTAAATTTCTTTCATTCTGTTGTGAGAACCTATATTGATATTGTTTTAAGTTTGCTGTTGTTGTTTATAACTTTTGCTTTTGTTCTTCTTTTCTGACTCCTCTTTTTAAAATAAATTTTTAAAAAGACCAAAAAATCCCATTCAGTGCCACTAAGAAAGAGATACAACCCTGTTTCTGGGCACTCGGTTTATGGTATGATTTGATAACAAAGCCACTGCTACTAACAAAAGAGCATAGCAACCTTTGAGCCTTTATGAATTTGGAAGTCAATATCTACCCAGACATCTACCATCTACTGCTCAAAATTTAAAAAGCATCAGACTAATGCTAGGTTGCAATGTGGTTCAGGGTAACAGGTGGTCTAGTCAGTCATACAAACAACTTTCCCACTTGGCCCATATGACCCAGCTGTGGATTTAAAGACACAAGAGTGTCTGCAGCTGATCAAGATGTCACCTGGAGACTGAAAAAACCCAGTGCTAAGTCACAATGGAGACTCTCTGTAGTTTGAAATAAACCAGACTAGCTTGGTAACAGATTCCAGTGACATAGAATATATAGTTCCAGGATATCAAGGGAAAATGTACCTTGAGTTGTTTCACAAAATGGATATTATGTGATGTTCTAACACATACAAAAACTGCTCTGTATCACTCAAATGTCAATGCAACTAATTGGAACCCTCCTATATATTGTATTAGAAATTAGTTCTTCTAAAATCTTTAGAAATATTGGAAGAAATAGTTTTAGAAATAACTATTAGAACACTATGTAAATGGTCACTAAGATAGTAATTTCCTCTGAGATTGCCATTCTCCAATCAAAATATAAAACACTCAGCTGGGGAAAGACTATGCATTTATGTGGGCAAAAGATATACAGAAAATCTCCCTATCTTCCCTTCAGTTTTACTTCTAACCTAAAATTGCTCTTTAAAGTAAATTTCAAAGACAACCACTGAATAGCAACTGCAATCCAAGCATCAGAAAACCAAAAATCATAAAGCCCCTACTGAGTAATCACCACTACAAATGCCTATTAATATCCAAACACTAAAGATTAATCACTACAGTATCCCTGGTACAAGAATTTGTCTCTATCAAGTTGACTCCTAGCAGAAAACAACAAAAGGAGACAAAATATGGCCTATGCTTTGCTTTTTCCCGAATTTGTTTGATTACATCTAAAACCTAGTTGTATAGGGATCTAGGATATGTAGATTTTTGTATAGGTCAGAAAGTCACTCTTAAGGGAAGGTGGAACACAGTCTGAGTCAGCAAATTTACCTCAGCAACATGCCATTGTCAAGAGGAATTGTTATATCATAAGATAAAATTTGAGCAGGTCCTGAAAGTAAAATTAAATTGTGTGATCAGGTGTTTTGCACCCCCAAAGACCTATTCTACTAGCACTCTACCAACCCACACCTATGGCTTCAAAGGGAGTTCCCTCAGTTACAGTCTCCTCACCTCCAGAAATTATCTTGCACCTAAAAGGGTAAATACAGCAGCTTTTTTGTGAATGTACTACATTCAAGGTATTGTTGGGCTAGACTTAGATATGTATGTCAGACCCAACAGATAAATATGAATCTTTTGTTTCATTAATAATCAGTATAAGATTTTTACTTTTTATTATGTGGACTTCTAAAATTTCCATTCTCAGTCTGATTTTAGTATGCTGAGGAGTTACTGTTTTATTATGCATGTTAGTTATATTTCTTTGGAGAACTATTACCCATGCACTTTCATATCTTCTAAGAGTTAAATTCTTTTTTTTTT
>PVJX010024167.1:0-28395 GCA_004027295.1 Dolichotis patagonum | reverse complement strand
CAAAGCGGGCTTTGTCAGAAGCGCCACCGAGATCTCCCCTCACCAGCAGGGGCGCTGCTAGGAGGGCGACGCTCTATTTGCTGGTCAGGATGCTGGTTACCTGGCTGTGCTCCATTTACGAAGACCCATCAAGCTGTGATCATATGTGCGATAAAAGAAAACAACTTGCTGTTCTTTTCTTCCTTTTCTTTAAAGGTAACTGACGAAAGATGAAGTGGGAAGGGGAAGAGGATGGTAAACGCCGTGTCTTGTGAAGAGTGAGGAGAGTAGGGCAGTGGATGGACAGGAAACGAAGCAGTGAATATATAAACTGCAATGTAAGGAACAGACCAGGTGAAAGCATTACTAGGGCTCTGTGACACCAGCCTCAGTGGCAAACATCCAGCTGTCCGGTTTGGCTCAGTTCACTGAAGACAGGAGACCCACTGGCTGTGGGGGGGACCGGGGGGAAGATGTGCAGCCTGGATGGAATAAAAGGAAGGCGGCAGGAGTCTGGCTTCTGCTCCTCTGGAAGCGCTCGGTCTCCACATCGCCTTTGCTCCCTGCTTCCAGCAGAGACCTTTCAGCCTCCGGACGGGAACTCCCCCACTCGGCTCCCCGCGGGCGCTCTGGGTCTCCCACTCCCTAGCACGCAGACAGCCCTGTGTCCTTCTCCTGCCCCGACCCCGCAGGAGCCACGGCAAGCGCGCCTGGCAAACCCTTTCTACATCGTACGTGCACACTGCGTATTCAGTCTGTCCCTCTAGTGGACCCGCCGGTACAGCCGTGAGCTCTGGGAAGACTGGTGGAGGGGAGGTGGGAGAGCAGTCGGGGCCCCCTCTCACAGCCCGAGTCACCACATGGGCCCAGGCCTCTGGCATGGGACCCACCCCTGAGGGAACCGACACTCGCAGTGGGCAGAGGCGGATTCTGAGGTGGGGAGAGTGGGGCAGGACCCCACTGTCACCAGCAATTCTGGACCGGTTCCTCCCATTGCGTTCATCCTTTAATGCTAACGGCAGGGACAGAAGCAAGAGCACGTGAGCTTGCACAGGAACTGGGCGGACAACGGGACATTGTACTCTCAGCACTTAGGGCCACGTGGAATTGAAGTCATTGCCTTAAATTCTGATCTTTTCCACTTCTTGGATGAAAGGCATAGCTGGAGGACGAGGTCCACTCACAGATGTTGTTTCTCTCCACAAACATCGACCCCAGCAGAGCCCTGCAGTCCCCAGCGCCCACAGGCGAGCAAGGAGCTTCTTTGCCAGGCAGAGGAAATGAGCACCGCGGCCCGGCTTCCGGTGCAACCTAAAAAGCTCCCCGGAGAACTGGAAAGCTAAACAAAGAAGACGTTTTCAGCGAAATGGAGAGACAGAGACACTAAATATTACTGTACCCAAGAACACAGCAGCTATTTCAAATATCAAAAGGATCAACACATGGGGAGAGATCGTAATGATTTGGGAAAATTAGAAAGGACTGAGCTAGAGAAAAGTGGGAGCTGAGAATGATTGCCATTTACTATAAAGGAGACAAATATTTTAAAGTGATCTTTTTTTCATTTAAAGGAGAAATACTGAATTAGCCAAAAAAAAAAAAAAAGGAATCACCCATAATCAGCTACTCAGAGAGAACCATTGTTAGTAGGGTTCATCTCCTTTCCAGCACTGCACTGAACATATGGTTTTAAAAACAGAATTTTCCCTTAAAAATAAATCATACCATGGACAATGCAGCTTAAAAACCAACACCTTTGTGTGCATACTCTCTCTTCAACAAAGGCCACTCTAGTAGACCAAACTGATTTTGTGAGTTAAGACGGGTATTAATACCTTTCTCCCAGAAGAGGTATGGATAGCACTTTACACCCAGTCCGGGAGGCCCGGCCCCAAGGCCCCACCTGGAAGGACCTGGAAGGACCTGGAAGGACCTGGAACTTCCTCTCTACGTCTCAGCAGCTGAGCACGCAGGACGCGCATCTCTGTCACTTCCACAGGCTACTGGGCCATGAGAGATCCTTGAAAGCCCGTGGCCACGGCCCCTCTTCCCGGAAGCACTGGGCACTGAGACATTCGGGTAGAAGAGAAAGGGCTGCGTGCCTCTGTTCACTGCCAGACCCTGGGAACCCAGAGAAGGGCCGTCCTCCCCACGGTCCTCCCTCATCCACTCGTGGGACACAGCGACAACAGTCACAGCGGCAGGCTCGACAGAGGGCTGGGAGCAGGAACCACTTTCCGGCAGAGCCTCACCACCCCCAGCCGTGCTCCTCTGGGGGATGACCTGTGGAGTCCCACGGCAGCATGCAGTCCCATGGGGAGGGCCCAGATCCGTGTCACTTCAGAGCAGGATGTAGAGGCTCAGGGAACTTTACAGACAGCAAGACAGCACCTGTGTCCTCCTGAAGCTTCCAGTCCTGCCAGCAGGGATGAGTCTTTCAGAGGGAAGCAGTTGCCTTCCAGACTGGAAGGACGTGCCCGGGAGGGGCCCTGAGCCCACCACCCAATCTCCATCTCCTTCAGCCAGGATAAAGCTTTTAACGCTGTGTGTGCCCGGCCAAAGTGTGGGGAGTCACCTGTGGCAGACGGCATACATCCTAGAGTCCTGTTCCCACCTCCTGTGCCAGGTGGGAGGCCCTGGTGAGGAGTCGCAGGAAGACAGGGACCGCGCGAGAGGTCAGGGAGCCCTTCCGGGTCTGTCTGAAGCGCTGCACTCAGCCAGAGCAGTGATGGAGCTCGCCTTCCCCGCCCGCCTCTCCCCACGTCCTCGCCTGCTTCTGCCCTGCTGGCTGGAGACCCACACCCACTAGCTCTGCACCTTGCTTGTCCCAGAAGGCCGTGGTTGTCTCGTCTACCTGCAGGGGACAGACACCCTTCCTGCCTGTTGTCGTCAGGGGTTGTGAGGACAACAATTAGAATCAGGACACAGAATTTATAATACTATTTTATGATGCTCACCCAGAGTTTAACACAAGAAAGTGCAGGAAATCTGTCCACAACACTAAAGACTCAGAATATTCAGCTGAGGGCCTGGATCCCATAGCAATGTCCTGCATGAGTCCAGCTGAAGACCTTGAGCCCATGACAGTGCCTCCTATGAGTCCAGCTAGAGGTCTAAAGCCCACGAGAAGGACTCATGCCAGTTGGTTTTACGGATCCGTGCTGGGAAGGCATAGAGGTCAGTGGTGGCAGCCAGAAAGTCTGTGCCAGTGGGGTGAAGGAGCTGTGCTGGTAGGTTGAGGGTTCTACACTGGAGCCGAGAAGTCATGCTTAAAACAAGGACCAGGGCTGTCCTGAAAAGCACCACAGCCATCCTCAGCGACATGGAGTCCCCGAGCTCCTCCGACAGTCGAGTACATGCCAGGAAGCCAGCTTGGCGAGTTTCTCCTGGAGATTAAACAGCACATGTCTTCCCCTGCAGAGCCAAGAAGTGATACTCGATGTAAGGACCAGAGCTCCCCCAAAGGGAACCACAGCCACTCTCACCAAGGTCCCGAGCTCCCGAGCTCCTCTGATGACCATGATCAAACCCACACTGGGGAAGGTAGTCATGACGAGCTCTTCAGGAGAACTAATGACTTGAAACAGCAACGCTCATGAGAACCCACAGCGCCTCGCTCTTCTCCACGTCTCTGTTTATGCTGGCAACTTTCCTCAGGTGGGCTGTCTACACTCAGCACATGCTGATTTAATTCAGCTGGTGTTAAGTTGACCACCAGGTTTTAATCCATAACGATCCACCCCTGGTCAACTTGATAACCACACACATTTCCTTAAACTATAGTCTTTAGTGGCAGATTTGTGAAAGTTAACATATCTTGGTATATTCAGATTTACACATTATAATACACATTTATAATACAATAATATCAGATTATCAGATATAATACAATAATAATCAGATTTACATATTTATAATAGAATAATTATACACATACAATTATTTTTACACTTAGTCCTGCACCAAAAGCAAAATATTCAAAGGTTGACCAAGATTCAACATTAAAACACAACACTTTGATTAATTAATCTGGTTACAAATATATAAAAAACAACATTAAAATCAAACTAAAAAAACAATTAAAATCACAGTCCTTGCTTCCCATTAACTTTTAACGTGGCACGGCAAGATTAAAATATAAGGATCTACTGCAATTCAGATATACTCTTATCCTCAAGTGAAAGACTTCAGTTCATTTTTCCATGTCCTGTTCTTCTCAACAACTACGTTCTCCTGTTTCATCTTTGCAGCCCACAGTTCCACTGGAGCATTCTCTCTGGCCAAATGTTTTAAATTACTCTACTGGCTCTTTGCTCTAAATTTCCAACATAGATCTGGTCAAAAGCTCTCAGAAGTAACCATGCTACCATCCCAACAGTAGACTGCATTGAAATTTTTCCACCACCCAGGTAATATGTCTAAACACAAGCGAAATGAAGACCAACGTTCAGCCAAAGCACAGTATCCCACCTGGACTCCAGCAGCTGATGCAGTCCTTCTCACCAGAAGCCTCCCAAGCTTCATCTTAACCGTCGGCATTTCCATCAGTAAGTACTCCGATTTTCCAGGCTCTGACCAGAGTGCCCAATACAGTTTACAGAATACAGGGACCATCTTTTTGTCCAGTCTCTTAAAAACTTTCCAAATTAATTTCTAAGGCCCTTAAGCCACATGATCAGGCAACATAACAACAATGACCCCACCCTCAGTACCAAACTATAACACAGATCGTGTGGAGTCCATCGATGCAGTCCTTCTTCCCAGCAGAAACCTCCAGAGCCTCGTCGCTCCTGGAAGAATTTCTGTCAGCCTTCTGGTGTCTGAGCTCTGACCAGAATCTCCCCTACAGGACAGCCTAAGCTGTTCCAGTGCCACTCTTTTAGGTGATGTCGCCAAAGCTTCCCAAACTCTTCCCACGAGCCATTCCCAAAGGCTCTTCAACCACATGGCCAGGTACAGTCACAGCAACAAGAGATAGAAGCAGCTGAGACGCCGCCCAAGCTTCCGCGTGGCCAAGCCAAACCTCTGCACCCCTGCTTTGGGCTCTGCGCTTTCTGGGTGCTCCACACCTCGGCCCCTCTCCTGACAACTGGATGTCGGGGGCCTTACTTAGTCTTACATCCTTGTCCTTGGTAGAAGGCACAGCGGCCGTGTCTGAGTCACTTTCCTTGTGCTGTGACGAAATCCCTGACTCTCACAACTCCAAAGGAGGAGGGGCTCACTGTGGCCCACAGTTTCAGGTCTCTGCGCTCACACAGCCAGCGGTGCCGAGGAAGCCTAGGTGGCAAAAACCTGCTCTCATGGCAGCCAGGAAGCCAAGAGGGAAGAGAGGACCCAGGGAGGGAGGCGGGCGTCCCTCCCGGTCACACCCACAGTGACCGCCTCTGGCCAGCCCCGCTCCCAACAGCACAGCAGCCCTGGGGTCTGAGAATGTGCCCTGGGGTGACGGTCGCCCGCAGCCTAGCGAGCCAGTGGGCACTAAAACTAAAATGGGCCCTTCTCTACTTCCACTGGTCTGCGCCCACTTCACAGAAGCCTCAAGCTGAGCACAGGTGGACACTGGAGCCCCGTCTGCGAGGGGACCTGCCCAGGGCAGCTGCAGCCCCGTGTGAAGTCCTCATGTCCTCCACCTCTGCAGACCTGAAGTTACCAGACTGAACAAAAAAATTTGGCTCTCATTTTTACTTTATTTTATGGAAAACAGTAAAACAAAATTTCATAACAAAAGAATAGGAGAATGCCAATAGTTAACACATTGTCTATTGTTATCGTTAAAGTAGTTACTCAGAGTACAAGATAGGGGTGTAAAAGTGTTTCCAAATATTAGTGCAAGCATTTGAACTAAGAGAAATTAATAGTATAACTGTTCTGTATTTTTTCCCTTTTCCCTTCCTTTCTTCCAGTGTCTTTGACCCTCGTTCCTTTTTCCTTTTGAACAATTTCTTCCCATTTCACAATATCTATTCTACATTTTGGACCTTATTTACTGTTTTCAGCTCCTCACACCAGGGAGACAATATGATGTTTACATATGTGGGTCTGGTTTATTTCATTTATGAGTATGGTCTTGAGTTGCATCTATTTACCTATAAAAGTCTCCAGGTTATCCTTCTTCATATAGAAAGAACACATCTGGTGTCCATTCCTAGGCTGGTGAGCATTTGGGTTGTTTCTCATATTTAGCTGTTACGAATTGTGCTGCTATAACTATGGGTGCGAAGCAACCCACTTTCTAGGCCCTCTTCTGTCCCTCTTAGACAGAAGCTATCTTTCTCTGAATAAATTCCTACTTTTGAAAAAAATAATAAAATAATAAATACAGGTGCATACATATTGCTCTGGTATGATGTTTTTAATTTCTGGGAAGATACCCAGGAGAATAGCTGGGCCGAATGGAACCTTCAATCCTAGTGTTTTGAGGGATCTCCACACTGATTTCCACAGTGGTTGCACCAGGCTGCATTCCCACCACAGTGGAGAAGGGTTCCTTTTTCCCCATAGCCCCTCCAGCGTTTGTTGTTGGTTGATATCTTAATGATAGATATCATGATATCTTAATTGTATTCTTCCTGGGGT
This sequence comes from Dolichotis patagonum, assembly GCA_004027295.1. Taxonomy (NCBI): domain Eukaryota; kingdom Metazoa; phylum Chordata; class Mammalia; order Rodentia; family Caviidae; genus Dolichotis; species Dolichotis patagonum. The sequence goes on along the minus strand of PVJX010024167.1, from coordinate 21,840 downwards.
GAGATGGAATCTCAGTGTTGTTTCAATTTGTATCTCTCAGATGACCAATGATGTTGAATATTTTTCATATATTTATTTGCCATTTGTATTCCTTCATCTGAGAAGTGTGAATTCATCTCAGATGCTCATGTTTGGATTGAGTTTTTGAATTTGAGGAGGATCCAATTTTTTCCACTTCTTTCTACATTCTAGATAAAAGTCCTTTGTATGAGGGACAACTGGCTAAAATTTTTTCCCACTCTGTAGATTTTCTTTTCACTCTGTTATTTCTTTTGATGTGCAGAAAGTTGTTAATAAGATGAGATCCCAGTTGTTAATTCTCTGAATTATTTCCCATATGGTCTGGTTTTGTTCATGAACTCTCTGCCTATCCCTATGTCTTCAAGAGTTATGCCTACTTTCTCTGCCAATAGACTTAGTGTTTCTACTTTAATATTCAGATCTTTGATCCATTTCGACTTTAGTTTAGTGCATGGTGATAGACGTGGGTCTAGTTTTGGTCTTCAGCATGTGGAAAGCCAATTTTTCCAGCACCACTGATTAAACAGGTTGTCTTTCTTCCAGTGAACATTTTTGGCCCCTTTGTCAAAGATAAAGTGGCTAAATGTGTTTGGAATTGTGTCTCCATCTTCTAATCTGTTCCACTGATCCATAGTACTGTTTTTTGCCAGTATCATGCCGATTTTATCACAGTAGCTATGTAGTATAATTTCAAGTCAGGGATTGTGATGCCCTCTGCCTTGCCTTTGTTACCCAGAATTGCTTTTGCTGTTCTAGGGCTCTGAAGAACAGCTCCATTTTGCAAAGAAATACCTGCACTTACATTTGCTTTGCACCTTGGGAAATAATATGGAAGTCAGACAATGATACTGAAAACAGAGAAAGAATAAATCCCAGCGCAAGTATGGCTGGAAGAGAAGCCTGGCCTCCCTGGTCTCCACCTGCTCCCTCCAAACAGCCTGGAATCTGAAGAAGGCAGCCCCGAGGTCCTGGGCTATTTGGCTGCTCCCACGGAGAGGATCTCAGAGACACACCACCGTTCCCCAAGTTTGCTAAGAAATTCAGGAAACAGAGGAAGTCAATCCATGGCTGCAGGAAATCTATTAGACATTGGGAAAACCCACAGACACACCAGAAGTTGTGTCTTCTGGAAGACATTAATGGAAGATGATAGAAAAAAAGTTTTGATCGTTTTCTAAGTAGGATGCAAATTTTCAATAATTTCACCACTAATCAGTTTATTTATCAAACACTTACAGAGGTGCTAGTGCTGCAGCTCAGTGGTGGAGCCCTTGCCACACATGTGAGGCTCTGGATTCAAGTCCTAGCACCACACACACCACAGAGCACACACTGCACACTGCACGGCCCACACTGCGATAAGGTACCCATTAATCTACTGAATAAATATTACTGAGTGCTCGCTCTGAGCCAAGCATCGAGCATCGCTCCGGGAAGAACGGCAAGTAGCTCAGATTTCCCTACAATTTTGCCTAATGGGAGCAACGGCATTTTCATTTTTGCTGTCCCCTAAGGCAGTGCGCTCCCCCTGGGAATTATTTCTGAATGTCCCCTAGAGGTCCTAAGCTGCAGGTGTGGGTCTGTAACTGTCCTCAAAGAGCTTAGACAGGCTGGACACTTCCAGCGTCCCTCCCGAGTCTGTCACTGTGAAGTCACTCAACCGTACATCTACCAGACAGAGTGAGGGGCACACATGTCGGAGGGAGAAGATGGCCAGCACAGTGGCCAAGTGATCTTGTGAGCTGTGGGCCTGGGCGCTGTGGAAGAGGCTGGCTCCTTGGTGGTTAACCCTGACTCTCAGCTTGACTGGATTGGGAAACGTCTAGAAACCCACTTCTGGTTGTGTCTGTGGGTTTTCCCGAAGATGAGTGGGCTGTGAGGGAGCTCTAACTCGGGAGGAGCTGGAGGAAGGAGCTGGCGCCCGGGTCCTGGGAGCAGGTCCTGGGCCCTGCTCGCTGGGGCCTGCATCAGGTCTCCAGGTACTGGAGCTCTTGTTCTCTGCTTCCTGGTTGTCAGGGGTGAGGAGCTTTCCTTGGCCACACCTTTCCCCGTGATGTTTAAACCTGGAAACCAGATGACCACGGACGGGAACCTCTGAAACTGGGCCAGTTCCACCTCTCCTCCTCCAGGTTGTTTGCCCCTGGTGACCAACTGACCAGGGCACAGCCTGTACTTTAGCTCAGCCCATGGTTTCCCAGCTCGTTGTTTAACGGAAGTGACAATCTCTGCCTCAGGAGAGTGTGGAGCCATAGTAGGTGCCAAGCAAGTATCTGTGGCCTGGCTTCGGCCACTTTCAGCGAGCAACGGAGACTTCCTGGAGGAGGCAGCATCGGGGACCCGGCTGTGGAGGACTCTGGGGGCTCTGGGTGCAGGCAGGAGGGGCAGCGGGCGCTTAGCAGCAGACGTGCCGTAAATGCTCAGAAGCAGCAGGTGATGATGACGCTGGTGATGAGCCTGAGCAGCCGAGTGGTCTGAAGACAGAGGCCAGGACCAGGGCTCCCAAGAGCGCGTCCTCCCTGCGGGGCCCCTCCCCGCCTCTCCCTTGTTAGAGAGCCAGGGTTCCAGTAGCTGGCGGGGGTCCTGGGGAGTCCGCACTGGTCATCTGGGAGTTTGCCCCAGTGGGACTTTCTGCCGGAGCCTCTGGCCAGCCAGCTGGTCCCAGGGTGGCCCAGGAAAAATGTAGGGCAAGGACAAATGCGGCAGAAGCGGTGCTTGTGGCCCCTTGCTGGTGAAGCTGGTTCTCCAGCCCCTTCCGTGCCACGTGCTGGAAGGGGACTCCATTCAGCCTTCGCGTGACAACAGGAAGAGGCTCGTCACTGTGCAGGAAGACTGAGGACTTGCTATTTACGGTGGACGCGCTCTCATTTGCCGATTCGTGGGCCAGAATCCCCAGCATTTCCCTTCCTTTGTTTCTCCCTCCCCCTCAGTACACAGTTTTTCTTTAATCTCTTGGTGCCCTTGGTGCCAGTGTCCTAGTGGCTCCCAGGGGCCACAGAGAAGCGCGGCTCGCCCGTCTGAAAACAGCCGGAGGCTCTGCCAAAGGCTGACCACAGCACCCGCTAAGCCGTCCTCCCATCTTTCCCACTCGCAGGCGGGAAGACTGAGGCACAGTGCACGTCCGGAGCAGTCAGCGTGAGTGCCCGGCTCAGACCCCAGCTCCTAACCTCCAACGCTTCACCCCCAGAAAGGTGCGATGCTTCCAAACTAGGACCGAAGACAACAGAGGGTCTGCTCCTGCAGGCCACCGCGGTCTGGAGAGCATTTGCTGGTAGTAAGCGGACGTGTCTGTTATGTTAAAAGTGGACGTGAGAGCCGCTTCACTTCTAGTCCCAGCTTCTCCTGTTAGGGACCTTCCACCGTCCCGGGGTTTGGGAGCAGCAGTGGCCACCTGACAGGCAGCAGAATCCTGACTCTGGCCTTCCCGGCCTCGGTCCCCGGAGAGCCAGCGGCCAGCCGAGGGCTGCGGCCCCGACCAGGGGGTCCTGGCTTGCTTGTTTCAGTTTTCCTGAGCACTTAGGAAGTGATCCAGACCCAGCGTAGCTCCTTACACCCCACCCAGGCAGCTGCACCCTGTCCAGTCAGGTCAGGGATGAAACCAGAAGAGAAAACACTCTTTTCTTGGCTTTCGAATGTCAAAGCCCAAATAGAAAGGACAGACTTAACCGTGGGTGTGGATACAGTGAGTAAGCCCGTCGCTTCCCCCGTGGGTGGGTTCAGGGGCGACAGGAATAGACACTGATGGGTCTGAGGGGGGACCCTTATGCCCTGGCTAAGCCCCAGTTAGAGGCCACCTTCGGTCCCACTGTGGAGCCACCCAGCTGAGCAGCAGTGCCATTTCCTAGAAGGGCCCCAGGAGACACAAGACAGAAGAGTGGGAGCCCCAGCGGCTTCCGGAGTGGGGAGGAGAGAGACACGCACGCCGCTGGGCCTCAGGAGACCCTGGACCTACAGCACTGAGGGCGGTGTGCCGACAGCTCTCGGTGAGCACCAAGGGACCCCCACACACAGTGAGGCCCTGAGATGTCTCCCCAAAAGGAGACGCAGCCCTGAGGGAATGGTGAGCATGACAGCAGCCTGGGATGCCGCTACTGCCACACAGCAATGCACAGGCTCAGCACAAAATCACATCCACGTGTGGACGGAGTCTCAGTTCACTGCAACAGGGGTTTTCTGAAACAGCCGGGCTGGCAGGCCGAGCGCGCCCGCTCCGTGGGTGCAGCACAGAGGGAGACGCCCACCTCTGCTCTGCAAGGATGAGCCCCTGACTCACTCCCTCCTGGGCTCGGGGGGATTTCAAATCACAGCTGCTCACAGGGGAGCTGGAGTGTGGGCCCCCTCTGTCCAGCCCCACGGGACACACCGCCGGCAACTCTCCAGGGCCGGTGGGCCCAAGTGTCCTTCCACGTCCATCCCTACCCCTGGGCCTCTCCCCAGTGCTCAAGGCTTGCTCAAGTTTTCCCAGACAATGCCGGGTGCACCCTTTCTGTGACCCTACTGTGCCCGCCCAGTCCAGGGGGCCCGCACGCTCTGTGCAGCTCCAGTGACTCATCTGTTGTCCTCTTGTCCTTCCATGACAAGACTTGAGTTTCAAGATGAGAGACATAAGAAACAGAGACAGCAACAAAGAGACAGAGACAGAGAGGTGTCGAGAGGATTGCTAACTATTTTGCTGCATAAAAGTGTTTGTGAAACTGTCATGATGCTGGCATTAAGGGTGGCCTGCAAGGGCAGTCCTTAGACCTTCCACACGTACACACGCTGGCCTCGCGTTTCTCGTTTGCCCTCAGGACGCTGAGCGGGGGCCAACTTTTGAGACCCTCTGCCCAAGGGTGCGAGCTCCGTCGGGGAAGCCTGCTGGCCTGTGAGGTCACATGGTACTGCCTGAGGTTGCCCTGGCAACCAGAGCTCCAGGGGTACAGTCAGGGGCTGCCCAGGGTCCCTCCCTTCTCCTCCAGAGGGTTGCTGAGTCCCACCGGAAGTGTCCAAGCCAATGACCCCTGGTGCGCTGCAAGGTTTCAGGAGAACCAGGGATTTTCTCCACGGTCCAGAGCCTCAGGGCCTGTGGGGAGGAGGGAAGGAGGAGGAGGTGCAGTGGCCAGAGCTCCTGAACTCCACTGAGCCTCAGGTGGACAAGGTGAAACCAGAAGCTGCCTGGTCAGCCCAGATCTCCACATACCCCTCTTTTTAGCCTCCTTTCACAATTTGATAGAATTGCTAATGTCTCCTTTTTCACAACAGATATTATTTTGAAAGCTCCGTGTCGTATTCCAAAGTAAAATGTACACGTAATAACCCACACCCATTACTGTGCTGGGAACACAAAACTGTTTTTCCTCTCTTGTTACTCGACACAGTCAACACAGAAGACTCCCGTGGCCTCAACATGGCACACGCCTGTAATCCCAGCTCTTCAGGAGGCTGAAGCAGGACGGTCACAAGTTGGAGCCCAGGCTGGGAAGCTAAATGAAGAATAGACAGGCTGGGGACGTAACTCAGTGGTAGAGGCCCCCAAATTCAGTCTCCAATACTGAAAAAACAAAAGATGTGGGGATTTCTCCCAGCCAGTAAGCAGATAATTTTGTAGTAGATGCCAGTAGTGTGGGCCCCCAGCCCTGTCCAGGTCTGATCCTGCCTGCCTGGACCCCGAAAGTTGAGGGCTCAATCTCAAGAGCCCCCCAGTCCTGAGGCCGACACAGCAGTTTTGCGTGTGTTGCCTGAGCGCCTGTAAACTGAGGTCCCCTCCCCCTCTGCCTTGCCCCCGGTTAATTTCTGAGGTAGCTTCAGGCCACAGGGAAGGACCCATGCTTCCTGGGTTACTAGAAAGGCCACCACAAAGGAAGGGACAGGGAGGCCTCAGGGCAGGAACCGGAAGGCGTGGCTCCCCACCGTCCCCAGCGGTGACGCCAGGAAGCTCCCGGGCCGGCCCGGCCGTCAGGAAGCCCTCCCAGCTCCGACTAGGTGCACTTGTGTTCTGTTCGAGTCGTGCTCTTGTTCTGTGGGGTGCTGAGGACAGGGCCACTGAATGGCACACACACCCCCTCCCCGCCAGCTTTCTCCAGAGGCTTCACTGCAGGGTCACCCGCTGGCCCCGGGGAGTCAGCGCCACTTTGCCTCCTCTCCCCTTCCTGGAGCTTGGAGTGGGGCTTAAAGTCCCAGCCCTCTGGCGATGCCCTGGTCTTTCCCGTGACTGCGCCCCATCCGGAAGCTACGCAGGGTTTCCGGCCCTCAACCAGCTCAGAGGGCCAGGGTACCGCAGCTTGAGTGCAGGGCCTAGACCCTTTTACACTGGGTATTCAGAGACAGCTTCTCACTAAGTCACTAAGTTTCTCAAGCTGGCCTTGACCTTGCAGGCCTCCTGCCTCAGCCTCCCAGAGTACTGGGACAGGTGTTTGTCACTATCTCCACCAGCGACCTATGCTTGAGACACTTTACCACCTCAGTGCTTGTAAGCATTTTAGGAGTTCTATGCCAGGAAGCAGGGAAGAAAGGCATGAGCAGTTTGCCATGTGTGTGGCGACTGCACTTGGCAAGTGTGTATCCAGGGCACCGTCCTGCTTTTCTCCCTCAGCGTAGTGGGAAAGCTTCGAAGTACTGGCGCTGAGGAAGATGTTAGTCCAAGGGTTCCTGTGCACGCTCTTTACCAAGCTGAGGAGACTCCTCCCTACGCCTAGGTTATTGAAGGTTGTTGTTTTTTTTTTAATCATGAATGACTGTTGCATTTTCTCAAATGCTTTTTTGCTTCTATAACATTTTCAAACAATTTTTCTTTAGCTTATTAATGAATTACGTTGATTTTCAAGTGTACAGTCAGACTTGCATACCTGGGATAATTCCCACTGGGTTGTGCTGCATAATTCTTGCTTCTTTTTTTTCTAGGTTTTTTTTTAATTTTATTTTAAAGGGAGTAAAATTAAACACAACAGAACAGAACGGGACATACGAAAGCATAAATTTCAAAGCTAGATGACCAGAGATCTTCACTATCTGTCATATTGTCTCTTGTTTTCTTCCAAATGGTTGTCCTTATCTTTGCATACAAGGAGCTCATACTAAATAACATAGCCAATCTTTTCACAAGATGTGTAGTTCACTGGCTCCCACTTGCTAAGGTAGGGGGTACGGGACAGGGGACAGGACGACATGAGATGTCTGATTCTCAGCCCACATGCCGGCAGGATCACAGGTGCCCCCCAGAGAGGGGAGGAGTTCCCTGTTCTCCTGGCACCCCCAGTCAACCGCACAGTGCAGGTCCTGAGACGCCAGGGTCTCTCCCCTGCAGGCCCCCTAAAGTCCGCCATACTCACCTGCTATTTCTTTCTGGTGAATTGACCATTATATTTCCAAAGTTCTGAAATGGCCAACAGACCACAGAAAGAATTCTCTTCAGGCTCCTGTTTGAAACCAGCAGCTACAGCGATCTGCTGGCCTTGCTTCAGGGCCATGCATAATTCTTTTTTATACCTTGTTGACTGAATTTGCTAACATTTTGTTGAGGACTTTTTAGAAACCTATTTTCTTGAGAGATAATGGTCTGTGGTTATTTTATAATGTCTTTGTCTGGATTGGGGGTTAGGGTAACTCCAGCCTCACGAGGTGAGTTGGGAAATATATTCCCTTCATGACTGTCTTTTGGGAGATAGTCTAGAATTGGTATCATCTCTTTTTAAAATGTTTGGTAGAATTCACCAGTGAAGCATCTGGGCCTGGTGTTTTCTGTTTTGGATGGTTATTAATCATAAACCCAATGTCCTCAACAGACACAGGCCTCTCTCTGCAAGTGTCTTGCTGTATTGCCCAGGCTGGGCCCGAACTCACGAGGCCTACTTTATAACCTTTGTAATCGTGTGGTAACACATACATCTATCATGTGTAACACAGCGAGATAGGAACCTGTCCCGACATCACTTGGTGACCTTGTTGGGCCAACGGGAGACGGCTGTGGCTTCCCCTTCAGCCAGAGCCCCTGCCCTTTTGCTCCTGAGGGTGGCGACTCCACCCGGCCCCCCGGAACCTTCCCAGCCTGTCTCAGACTCTCAGGCACTCTGGCAGGGTCAGCTGCTGCTGTCATTAACCTCATCAACCTTGATTTATGGAGAAGGAAATCAGGTCCCAGGAGGTCCCGCCAGGCCCCCTGTCCTCCCACCCGCAGGGCTGCTCCCTGCAGCACTAACCCCGAGTTCTCAGAGAAGCTCTGAGCCCCGCGCCCCAGCAGAGGCCGAGGGTGTGGGCAGGGCCCCACGCAGTCTCCAGGGACCGGCTCCGCAGAGCCCTGGATCCCTTTCTGCCAGCATCTGCAGTGTCTGGTTTTGTCTCTTAGCAACTGTTAGTGGCACCAACAGTGAAGGAATGCGAGAGCCAGGCTGGATCCCGTTTCAGAGGCCCTGCGGTCCTCAGCAGGAATTCGCTCTTCCCGCAGCCAGCTAGCGCCCTTGAGCCCGGCGCTGTGGGGCACGGGCAGGGCTCAGCCACTCGGGCCTTCCCACCTCTCACACGGGCGCTGGTGGGCCCGGCCTGTGCCAGGGCCTGAGCTCCCACACGCAGAGGGTGGCTGCTCCTTGGCTCCAGGGCTCACGGCGGCGTCAGACCTGTGCCTCCTGATCCGCCGGGATCCAGCAGGTGCCACGTCTCTGGTATCAAGGGAAATGACCTCAGAGCTCGGGCTTGGCTGGCGAGCCACCGTGCAGACGTAAAGGTCCCCTGCAGGCCTCTGTCCCTGAGCTGGAAGGTCCTATTCCCGCAGCTCCCTGACTTCCCAGAAGGTTGCCGGACCTTGTGGGAAAGCAGACAGGCTTCCAGCCAGGGGAGACGAGGCCTGGGAAGGCTCCGGAGCAGCGGGCTCCGGGCCTGGAAGTCGGCCCTCCTCTTGGGCCCTGTGATCGGGCTGGGACGGAGTAGGACCCTGCCTCAGCCCTGCTGTCCACCGCTGTACTTCACAGAGGAAGAGAAACCGAAATAAAGCCGCCGTCCCGAGTGCCCTGCAAGGCCTCGGCCTCCGCCCTCTCCCCGCAGCCTGGGAAGCGCGGGGTTCCGGCCCTCTCCGCCTCCCAGCCAGGCTCCCAGAAGCCTTCTGCGATGCACCTGAGGGCCTGGGCACAAACCGGGCAGGGCACATCTCCGTGCCCAGTGTGGATATTCTGTTTTTCCACCACAGCCCACAGCTTTCAGCCATGCCTTTGCAGGTCCCTCTCACAGGTGTTGCAGGCTAGGTGTGTTTGTCTGAAACAACTTGCAGGGCGATTCGTTCATCGCCAGCATTTGTGAAGTGTTTTTCACAGGCGCACTCTTGGCTACAGACCGCGGAGAGCTTGCAGGTGAAAATGGCCTGAGGCCTGCTTCCCAAGAAGGGCTTGTAGGTGAGGGAGGAAGAGGAGGCAGCTCCTGACCTGGGACCTGAACAACTTTTCACACCTGTCAGAAATGCACGGGGCTTCTGGTATCAGGGGCTCTTGGTGTCTCTAACCCTTGCCCTCACTTGTTATTTTCCACACTTTAAAGTATAACCATCCTCTGGTACATTAAGTGGGCTATAGATTTTTTTTATCAGACTTCTTTATCAGATTAAAAAGTTCTAGCACAGCATCACTTTGCTAGAACTCTTGGAAAAACCAACTCTGAACCTAGCCACCGAACTTGGTTTGGTCCTCCTCCAATTTGGTTTGCGGCCAGAATCACGGAACAGTTAAGTTGGAGAGCTGAAGCACCAGCATATAGATTCTAATCACGGGAAAACAGACCTGTAGAGAGGGGTTTTGAGCATGGAGTAGCCTTTAAAAAGTGTGACACGGATGAGAGGTTTAGCTCAGCTGTGAAGTATATGCCTAGCACACCCGAGGCCTCGGGTTTGATCCCCAGAATCACAAACACACAAAACTATCAAGGCCATAAAGACAAAAACAGACTGAGGAAGACTGGAAGGAAGGAAGCAGAGAGCTCAGTCAGATGCCAGCTGATGCCTTGAAATGGATTGAGTTAGAAAAGGACACTAGTGGAAAATCCAGAAAAAAATGTGATAAAGTCTATAATTTCATCATGTTGTATCAATGTAAATCTCCCAAATTTAGCACCTGTACCATAGTTACACAAGATGACGAGACTTAAGGAAGTGAAGAATTTACAGAAATTTTGCACTGATGGCCCTGAAGCAAGGCCAGCAGATCGCTGTAGCTGCTGGTTTCAAACAGGAGCCTAAAGAGAATTCTTTCTGTGGTCTGTTGGCCATTTCAGAACTTTGGAAATGGAATGGTCAGTTCATCAGAAAGAAATAGCAGGTGAGTATGGTGGACTTTAGGGGGCCTGCAGGGGAGAGACCCTGGTGCCTCAGGACCTGCACCGTGTGGTTGACTCGGGGTGCTGGGAGAACAGGGAACTCCTCCCCTCTCTGGGAGATGGCTGTGAGCCTGCCAGCTTGTGGGCTGAGAATCAAACATCTCATGTCGTCCTATCTCCCATCCCGTGTGCCCCCACCTTAGCAAGTGGGAGCCAGTGAACTACACATCTTGTGAAAAGATTGGCTATGTTATTTAGTATGAGCTCCCCGTATGCAAAGATAAGGACAACCATTTGGAAGAAAACAAGAGACAATATGACAGATAGTGAAGATCTCTGGTTGTCTAGCTTTGAAATTTATGCTTTCTTATGTCCCGTTCTGTTCTGTTTTGTTGTGTTTAATTTTACTCCCTTTTAAAATTAAAAAAAATTTTTAAAGAAATTTTGCACTGTTTTTGCAACTTTTCTCTCAGTTTTTTTTCTTTTAAGTTTGAAATAATTTTTTTTTGAGACAGGATCTCACTATATAGTTCAGGCTGCCCTTGAACTCCTGATGTAACCCAAGTTGGCCTCGAACTTGCAACAATCCTCCTGCCTCAGCCTCCCAAGTGCTGAGATTACAGTGATACTCCATCATGCCTAGCTTGAAATAAATTTTTAAAGTGAAAAATCACTCAGGAGGCTGAAGCAGGAGGATTACTGTGGTTTTGAGGTCAGCCTGGGCTACATACTGAGTTCAAAGCTAGCCTGAACTACATAGTGAGACCCTGTCTTAAAAAAACAAAACAACATAAAGTAAAAATTATTTCTCTTTTTTGTTTGCTATCTCTTGTGCATAGGATCTAATTTTAGCATGTTTTTCTGTATTTGTTCATATTATAATTTTTCTATTAATATTAATATACTGAGTAATTCTAGTAATATGCTGTTACAAAGATTGATTTTTAACTGTTAGCCTGACTTTTAACTCCTGGAATAACCTCAGTTTGTCTTGATATGTTATCCTTTTTACCTTGCAAGATTTGATCTGCTACTTACCTTTGTTTTGTTTTGGTTTTGGTTTGGTTTTGGTTTGGTTTTGGTTTTGGTTTTGGACAGGGTTTTACTCAAACTCACAATGATCCTCCTGCCTCAGCTTCCCAAGTGCTGGGATTACAGGCGAGCGCCACCACGCCCAGCTGTTATTTCTTCTTTAAAAGCTTTTTACTTCCACCATGGAGGCTACCCAGGCCCAGAATTTTGATTGCAGGAAGATTTTCTAAAATTGAGTTCCATTTCTTTAGTAAATATTGGGCTGTTCCCCACCCCACTCCCCTCTATGTTGTTTGGTAAGCTGAATTTTTCTAAGAACTTGTGTATTTCCTTTAAACTTCCGAGTCCACTGTCCATATTTCCACTCACCTTCTTCCACTTTGTAGTGTGTGGGGTCAGCAGTGCAGCCTCTGCTCACCCTTGCTGCTGGGGATTTGTGTCTTCTTTATCTTTATTCTCCATCACTCTTGCTAGGAAGTTAAAAACTTGAATGTTGTGGATGGTGGTAATTGTATATTTGTTTTCAACTTTATTAATCTCTGTTGTCTTTGTTTCCTGTTTCCTATTTTCTGTTTATTTAATCTGCTCTTTTTTTTTTTTTCTTTTGGCACCTGGGATCAAACTCACCGCCTTGCACATGCCATGCAGGCGCTTGTGCCGCTGAGCTAAACCCCTGGCTTAATTTGCTTTTTTGTAACTACTTGATGTGTATGCTTACAAAGCTGATTGTAGTACTTGTGGTTACAATACATGCATTTGAAACTCTCTTTTTTCGTAAATATGGACTATGCAGCCACAAACAAGTATTGATATATTGTTTTTATAATTATCTTTAAAAATATTTTCTGATTTTTATTATAATTTCGTTTTTGAACCAAAGGTTATTAACAAATCTGTTACTTAATTTGCAAGATTTTCAGGGAAATTTTCTCATTTTATTTATGTAATTCATATCTAGCATATTTCCATTGCAAAAAGAGATACACACACACTATATATATATATATAATTTTTTAAATTTTCTGAAATTTGCTGAGACTTGCTTTATAGATAATCATACATTCACTTTTTATATTTTTTCATATCCATCTGAAAAGGATGTAGCTGTTTATATTCTGTCTGTTCTATTAGTTACCAAATGCAGCTGGTATGATTCACTAGAGGAACATATATATATGGTATACATATAAAATTTACAAGGTAGGCCCACAGTGGAGCTCACAGAGTCAGAATGGGAGGAATGCAAAAGGGCCATCTCTGCACCAGAGAGCTGCAGGGTCCAGCCAAGAGCTGAAGGCCTGGAGCACACTGCAGAGTCCTGTGCAAGTCCATATCCGGAAGCCAAAGAGTCTGCCCTGGAAGCCCGGAGACGGACGTCCAGAGGCAACGGTGAAGCCTGGAGCTCCTCCAAAGAAGCAAAAGCAAGACTTCCTTCTTCCTTCCCTTTTTATTCCATCCAGGCTGCAAGCCTTTGGCCCAGTGCCACCCACACCCAAGGTGGTCTTTCCTCTTCAGTAACTCAATCACCCAGACACACCCAGAAGGTGCTAAACCAGTTCATTGGATGTTTCTTTTTTTTTTTTTTTTTGTACCGGGGATCAAACTCACGACCTTGTGCTTGCCAGGCAGGTGCTTATGCCACTGAGCTAAATCCCCAGCCCCACAATTTACTTTTTAAATTTTTTTGAGATGATGTCTCACTGCACAGCTCAGGCTTGTCTTGAATTCACTAGCCCAGGCTGGCCTTAAAAAAACATTTTTTTTGAAACAGGGTCTCTTATGTAGTTCAGGCTGAACTCATTCTGAATTCACTATGTAGCCCTGGCTGGCCTCGAACTCACAGCAATCCTCCTGCCTCAGCCTCCCAAGTGCTAGGATTACAGGTGTGCATCAGCACACCTGGTTTAAATTTGTGGCAATTCTCCTGCCTCAACCTTTTGAATACTAGGATTAGATTAGGTGACTGTACAATTTACACTTAACATAGCTACTGACACATTGAGATATTAATCTATTGAACAGTTTCACATTACCTTTTTTCTCTTCATTTAATCAATGCATCCTTCTCTTTTTCCATTTTGTTGGTTACACATTATTTTCTTCTTTCTTAAATGATTGTCTTAATAATTTTCCCTACCTGTGTCTTTGACTGATCAGAATCTAATATAAACTGGCTGTTGGGGTTTGTTTACATGTTCTCCCAAAACCTCATGTGGTCATGGATGCAGCTGAGCCTAGCATCTGTGATTGGTTTGGTGTCTAGCACTGGGATTGGTGGTGTGAGCACTGCACCAGCCCAGGGACAGGGAGCCAGTATACAATATAGGAGAGGAAAGGAGGTGTGTTTTTCCCTTTTTTGCCAATTTACTCTTGCTGCATGTGGTTGTCATGAATGGCTGGCCCTCAATCATGCCACCCTGCCTTGGACACAGCTAAGTATTAACTGAACCCTCAAAAAAACTGTAAGCTAAATAAATCTTTCCTGCCCTGATTTTGGGCATCAGGTATTTTGCCTCAGCAATGAGAGAAAAGTAACAAAGACAGAATTTGGTACCAGGAGTGGGGTTGTTGCTGTGAATGTACCTGACCATGTGGTTCAAGAGCCTTTGGGAAAGGCTAGTGGGAAGAGTTTGGGAAGGTTTGGAGATGTTGCCTGAAAAGTGGCACTGGAATGCCTTAAGCTGCTCTGTATGGGAGATTCTGGTCAGAGCTCAAAAGACCAGAAGGCTGATAGAAACCTTGCTAGTAGAGACCAGGCTTGGAAAGTTTCTTCTGGAAAAAACTGCATTGGGTGCTGGACTCCAGATATATGTTATAGCTTGGCAGAAAGTTTGTCTGCATTTTGCTCCTGTCTGGAGACTTTGCATGAGACTGAAATTAAGGACAGTGAATTAATCTGGCAGAAGAAATTTCAAGGCAGCCAAATGTTGAAGCAGTGGCATGGCTACTGTTGGGTGTTTTTAGCCAGATTTATGTTGCAAATCAAGAGGAAAGAACCCAGTAGGATGATTTAAAACATGAGTTTGTCTAGATAGCTGTGGACTGTAAAGATAGAGCTGAGATCTCAATTGCTGAGAAGGAAAAAAAAATACAAAACATAGCCTTGGGTCACCAGTCTGCCACCTCAAAACTGCAAGAGTGAAAAAGTTTGCTTGAAGGAGAAAGCTACACAGTGCCATGTTCCAAGATGGAGGCAGGGGCCACATCAGGTTCCAGAATGGTGGCACATTAGAGATAAGGTTCAGAGTCCTCAGCAATGCAAGCATTTTACCCCTACAGCCAAGAGAGAGGAAAGTCTGGCTACTGCTCTGGCTGGCAGCAGACCTTGGCAGCATCCATACCATGCTGGTTTTAGGGTCATGAGAGATGCACGAGTTTTGAGGTTTAAAAGGCTTCCACCCTGATTTTAGAGGGCCTGGGAAGCCAGGCAGTGTGCCCCTAAGAGGGCAGTGTGTGAAGCTGTGAATGTGAAGCCAAAGGTACAATGGAGAAGCCAGAAGCTTGAAAAAGCCAAGAGTGTGGATCATCCAAGGAAACCTGAAAGGACTGAGCAGGGTGGGCCTAAGAGAGAAGCCATGGGAGCTACAACCCCTGGAAGTGCCATGGGGGTGGAGCCTTTTGGAGCTCACATTTGCCACACATTGCTTCAGATGCTGAGTATGGGACTCCAGGACTTAATGTTTGCCCTGCTGGATTTTGGACTTCCTTTGGTCCTATTCCTTTGTATTCCCATTTGTACTCTTGGGAATGGTAATGTTTATCTTGTGGCACTGAATGTTGGAAGTGTTTAGGTTTCTATATTACCCAGGCTGGGCTTGAACTCATGAGCTCTTGCTTCAGCCTCCAGAGTTGCGGAGATTATGGGCAGTGCCACCCTGCCCAGCTCCTGTTCCTGCTTGCTGGTTTGGGTTGGGTTGAGTTTGTTTGCTTGTTTGTTTTTGACACAAGGTGTTACTATACAGCTAAGCCAGCTTTGAAGTTGCTGTATAGCCCACGATGGCCTCAAATTCTACTTTTTGATGAATGGTAACTTGGTTTACCTTTCTCTGCCCACTTTTGTGTGTGTGTGTGTGTGTATGTGTGTGTGTGTGCTGGGGATGGAACTCACAACCTTGCACTTGCCAGGCAGGTGAGTATGCTGCTGAGCTAAACTCCCAACCCCATCTCTGCCCATTTTTAATCTATATGTGTCTTTATATTTTAAGTGAACGTGTTGTAGAAAACATATGTTTAGGCCTTGTTTTCTGACCCAGAGTGACACTCTGTCTTTAAATTTATGTATTTAACACATTTTTCTCAGCTACACATGAGACATTCTCTAAAATAGACCATATACTGTCCCATAGAACATGCTTAACTAAATGCAAAGGAATTAAAATTATCCCACGCATATTATCAGACCATAGTGAAATGCAATTCAAAATCAAATGATAAAAGAAACCACAAGAACTTCATAAACACATGAAAATTAAATAGTACACTCCTGAACAACCAATGGGTCAGAGATGAAATTAAAGAAAAAATTAAACAATATCCACAATCAATTGAAAATGCAGATATAACATACTGGAACCTGTGAGACACAATGAAAGCAGTCCTAAGAGCAAAATATGTAGCATTGAACTCTCACATCAGGAAAACAGAATGAGTACCAATAAACAGCATAATACTGTACTCAAGCTTCTAGAAAAAGAAGAGCAAGTCAAAACCAAAGCTCAGTGGCACAAGTGTCTACCTGGCAAACACAAGATCCTGAGTTAGATTCCCAGTACAAAAAAGAAGAGAAAAGTGGCCCTGAAGCAAGGCCAGCAGATTGCTTGTAGCTGCTGGTTTCAAACAGGAGCCTAAAGAGAATTCTTTCTATGGTCTGTTGGCCATTTCAGAACTTTGGAAATGGAATAGTCAATTCATCAGAAAGAAGTAGCAGGTGAGTATGGCGGACTTTGGGGGGTCTGCAAAGGGGAGACCCTGGTGCCTCAGGACCCGCACCCCTGTGGTTAACTCAGGGTGCTGGGAGAACAAGGAGCTCCTCCCCTCTCTGGGGGGTGGCTGAGAGTGTGGCAGACTTTTGGTGGCCCAAAGGAGAGAGACCCTGGTGCGTTGGGACCTGCACCATGCAGTTGACTTGGGGTGCCAGAACAAGGAACTCTTCCTGTCTCTGGGGGGCAACTGTGATCCTGCCTGCATGTGGGCTGAGAATCAGACATCTCATGTTGTCCTGTCCCTCATCCCGTGTTTCCCCTCCCTCTCCCCCCTGCTTAGCAAGTGGGAGCCAGTGAACTACACATCCTGTGAAAAGATTGGCTATGTTATTTAGTATGAGCTCTCCACATGCAAAGATAAGGACAACCATTTGGAAGAAAACAAGAGACAATATGACAGATAGTGAAGATCTCTGGTTGTCTAGCTTTGAAATTTATGCTTTCTTATGTCCCGTTCTGTTCTGTTTTGTGGTGTTTAATTTTACTCCCTTTTAAAATAAAATAAAATAAATTTTTAAAAAAGAAGAGAAGAGAAAAGAAAAAAAAGCTCATAGAAGGGAAGCAATTATAAGGATCAGAGAAGAAATTAAAATGATTGAGACTAACAAAACAATACAAAGAATTAATGAGTAGAAGAGTTTTTTCTTTGAAAGAATAAACAAAATTGATAAACCCCTCATCAACTGTATCAAGAAAAAGAAAGAAAAAACTCATATTCATATAATGAGAAATGAAAAGGGTGAAATTAATACAGATCCTGTGGAAATTCACAAAATCTCAATACCTGCTTTGAAAATCTTTATTCACATAGGCTGGAAAACACAGAAGAAATGGACAGATTCCTAGTAATGTATGAATTACCAAAGCTGAATCTAGAAGACATAAAAATTTTGAATAATCCAATATCAATCACTGAAACTGAAAACATAATTAAAACTTGTCAACAAAGAAAAGCCCAAGTTCTGATGGGTTTGTGGCTAAATGCCACTAGAAATTTAGAAAAGATTTAACGCCAATACTCCTCAAACTCTTTAATGAAATTGAAAGGGAAGAAATTCTCCCTAACTCATTCCTGGATGCAAGTATTACTCTGATACCAAAACCAGACAAAG
This sequence comes from Dolichotis patagonum, assembly GCA_004027295.1. Lineage (NCBI taxonomy): Eukaryota > Metazoa > Chordata > Mammalia > Rodentia > Caviidae > Dolichotis > Dolichotis patagonum. Next base: position 4,427 of record PVJX010024167.1, on the reverse strand, counting down.
ACTTGACCAAAAAAATAAAACTACAGGCCAATCACTCTAAAGACCATAGATGCCAAAATTCTCAATAAAATACTAGCAAACAGAATGCAGAATATCATCAGGAAGATTATACACCATGACCAGGTGAGATTCATTCCCAGAATGCATGGATGATTCAATATTTGCAAATCAATAAACGTAACATGTTACATCAATGGAGCCAAAGACAAAAATCACATGATCAAGTCAATAGATGCAGACAAAGCTTTTGATAAAGTCCAGCACTCATTCATGATTAAAAAAAACCTACAGAAAATCAGAATAGATGGTCTCTACCTCAATTTGATTAAAGCCATCTGTGTCAAACTAATAACCAACATCATACTAAACAGCAAAAACTGAAAACTTTCACTCTAAAATCAGGAACAAGACAAGGATGTTCACTATCACTTCTCCTATTCAATATAATTCTGGAAATGTTATCCAAAGCAATTAGACAAGAGAGAGAAATAAAAGGGAAAAGGATAGGAAAAGAAGAAGTTAAATTATTTGCAGATGACATGATACTCTACATAGAAAATCTCAAAACCTCCACTAAAAGATTACTGGATTTAAGTGAATTCAGCAGCATAGCTGGATACAAAGTCAACACTGAAAAATCAATAGCATTTTTGTACATGAACAACAAACTCACTGAGAGAGAAATTATGGAAATAACACCTTTCACAATAGTGTTCAAACAAATGGAATACTTAGGAACTGATCTAACAAAGGATGTACAAGATCTAAGTATTGAAATTTACAAGCCAGGTATGGTGGAGCATGCCTATAATCCCAGCACTTGAGAGGCTGAGGTAGGAGGATCATTGAGAGTTCAAGACCAGCCTGGGCTACAAAGTGAGCTCAAGACCAGTATAAACTGTACTGCAAGACCCTGTCTCAAAAAGACAGACAGGAACGCTCTGGGCCGTGGGAGGACTGCAGTTCTGTGCCCCATACCCACTTTCGGTGGTCACAGAGCCTTTGGCCAGATTAGGAGAGCGGTGTGGGAGAGTTTCAAAGATGGCAGACCTAGAGGTAGCAGGATATGGAGCCTCTCTGAGAGAGACAGCCCAAATGCCAGAATAGAACACACTGGAGAGACCCAAACAGAGACAGAGATGGACTCTCTCAACCCAGGAAAAAACTGAAGGGAAAATAACTGCTCAAATACGAGGTCCCGGGGCTACCATTAGAGAAGCTAAGATCAGCAAGCACTGCACTCTGGCCGAGCTGCCTGAATTCATGCCCAAGAGCCACTTGAGTGACCAAACCTGCACCGAAGCAACTGGCTTGAGCGGCCAGAGCGTGGAGCTGAACAGCCTTGTGCATGCCTCGCCCAGAAGGGGCCTGCATGCGACCCACCCAGAGGCACTGTGAATTCACGCTGCAGCTGCACTAAGGTCAGAGGTCGGGGAGCCCAGCAGTTCTCGGAGACTGGCATCAACATGCAGTGAGTGATGGGAATGGGACCCTCCCACAGGAGGAACCAACTAGATGACATATTGGAGTTGGGTGGAAAAGCCCTGGCTCTGTAAGGAAGCAGCTTCAGTTGGTTGCTCTCCTCACAGAGCGGATTGGTGGAACCTGCTTGGACTGGGCTGGGACCCAGTAGGTCGTCACAGGTCAACGGGTTCCCTGAGGGCAGCGCACACTGACACAGTGAAGGCCTAAGAAGATTGACTGGCCTGGAGGGGAGGAGCCAGCATATACTATCCTTGCTTGCACTTCACTCTCTGATAGAAGATGGCAGAGGGCAGAAGCCCCTAGCCTAGTGCTCCAGAAGAATCCTAACCAACAAGAAAAGGGGCTGGGAATTACACTACACACTTGTATGGAAGGAACCAAAAATATGACGAGACAGAGAAATAAGAAAAAGCCCCAAGCTCCCAACCCTGAGAATATTGATCCAGGAGAGGTAAATATGAAAGAGACTGAGGGCAGCAAACATGCAACATCAAACACAGCGTCAGTGGACATAAAGAGATATCTTCAGGACCTCGTAAACAAGATCAAAACTGAAATATTAATTCAAGTTAAACAAGAGATAAGTAGATTAATAAAAGAAAGGCTGGGCATCTCTCAAGAAGACACAGACAGAAGAATGGAGGAACATAAAGGAGAGAAAGGTTCAATGAAGACTATTTTTTAAAAAAACCTAGAATTCATGAAGCAGATTCAAAGAGATTGCCAGCAAACTAAAGACTCCATAGAAAGTTGGCAAAACTGCTTGAAAGAAACCAAAGATACACTATCAAAAATTGAACACAGGCTTGCAATGTGGATCATGAAAGGGAAGATCTCCTAAAAATAACAAGGGAGCAGGCAGTAACCATACAAAGACTAGAGGACGACAAGAGGATCTATAACTTAAGAATAAAGCATGTGAATGAAGAAGCAGGAGTCAAAACAGAAGAACTGCAAAGGCTATTCACAGAAATTATTAAGGAAAACTTCCCAAACAGAAAAAGGAAATGATATGCAGACATATGAAGCATACAGAACTCCAGCACCTACAACCAAAACAGAGCTACACCCAGACACATAATAATCAAGATCCCAGAAATTCAATATAAGAACAGAATATTAAAAGCCATCAGAGAAAAGAAACAGATCACCTATAAAAGAAAACCCATCAAAATCACAGCAGACTTCTTGACACAGACCATCAGGTCAAGATGAGCTTGGAGTGAAGTAATTCAAGCCCTGAAGGAGAACAACCTCCAGCTCAGATTGATGTATTCTGCAAAACTCTCTCTAGAAATTAATGGAGAAGCAAGACGCTTCCATGACAAAGAGGAACTGGGAGAATTTGTGACCACCAATCCAACCCTACAAAAAATACTAAAGGACATTTTAGAAAGAGAGAAAAAGAATACAAGCATTTCAGGAATAGTGGCAGAGAGGCCTCAGCGAACGGGGCAGACAGTGGAGTGGAAGAGAAAAATAGACTACCAATGGCAGAAAAATAGAATAGCAGAAATGAGGCAGAGAAGATTGGCTATAATCTCTAGTAGAGAGGGCCTCAAAATACTAACAGAGAGAAACACAGGCAGAGTAGATCAGGAGATAGGGTCCATTGAGATGCTCTATATAAGAAGGCAGTGGGACCCAAAATAAGCAGTGCACCCTATGGGAGTGAAAGGGGAGGAATTCTCTAAAAAAGGAAGGCAGAGGATATTGTTAATGGGGTAACAAGATTTAAAATCTACATTATTCTCATCACGCTGCTTGGATGGATTACGTGCTGTTCCAGTTTGTCTACTTACACTAGACTTGAGGACAAGGTCAGCTATTCCAAAAATAAGAGGGCATAATATGGTAATCATCCTTAATTTCCTATCAACTTAATCAGAAGTCCTGTATAACTTATACTGCCTTATTATGACTGATCTTATTTGAATCTGGTTTGTTAGAGTGCTATCTTGTATTGATTTTATTCAAATCTGTTATGATTGATAGCATCAAATCTAAGCATATAGGCAACTACACTGAAGATGACAAGATTCACTAAGATGCCCACTCTGGTTTGATTATTGCTTGCTTTTGAAGTCTTATAATATCTCCAATGCTTTGTTTTTATTAATGTTGTTATATACTGCTGAGACATCATGGTAACCATTGTAGATCACCTTGTATTGTGGTTTTATATGACTTTTTGCTTCATGCTTTTCTAGGAATTGTTTTTGTTTTGTCTTGCTCTGTTTTGTTTTTCCCTCTAATACAGAAAGGATAGATACACGAGTAGAGACTCATGCATGTGTAGAGCTTATAAACAGTTTACGAGAACCAAATATATAACACATGTTGAAATGAACAACTATTTTGAAGAAAAAGAGACACTACAGTACCCAGTGCTGACTCCATAATGTCACAATGTGAAATCCAGCAATACTGTCATTCTTTGTTCAAAGTGATTTTAACTTGTTTTGTTTTGTTTAACTTCAACACGCATGAAGGTATGGACAGCTGTTTTGAAGAGAATGAGAGACACTATGACAGCCATTCTTGGCTTCCCTAATGTCTGGTCTTGAAGATCTGAAACGCCTGCCTCATTCTGCTTAGATCAGTCCCATACTATGTTGTTTAATGTGAATTTCCTGTATGTGACAATATGGGAGAGTGGCCCGGGCTGTTTGGATTGAAAGTCTGCACAGACCTGCATCTCGGCATGACTGTTTGGGACTGGTAGGCCCGCCCTTCATCCGCAGGGAACTGCCCGGAGACCGGCATCTGGGCCAGGTCTGTTTGGGCCCATAGCCCCGCCCTTCACCCCCAGGAAGTCTCCCACAAAGCAGCATCGCGCACTGTCTCTTTGGGACCCGAAACTCTCAGACCCGCAGAGTGGCCCGGGCTGTTTGGATTGGAAATATTGTGGAGACTGGCATCTTGGCCAGGTCTGTTTGGGC
>PVJX010024166.1:0-28415 GCA_004027295.1 Dolichotis patagonum | reverse complement strand
ACTTCCTTCTCTCCATGGCAATTTCCGCCCTTCAAACTTGGAAAGGGAAAGGTGAGGGAATCCCCCCCGCCCCGCCACCCCCGTACAGGTCTTCCTCCTTCTGACCCCTCCATGTCACTCTGGCCCTTTCACCTCTACCTGCTTCCCAGCTTCCACCCACATCCCATGCCTCTTGACGTTCCTCGCGGGTGTGACCCTCAGAGCACCCTGATCCAGAAGCCTGACGCCCTGGCATCTGCCTTGACATCTGTCTGATGCACACATCTGTTCCCCACATCCATCCAGCTCCCCCACTTTGTCTGTCTAACCTCACACTGGCCCATCTCCTGCCTGGCACACCTACCTTCTCTCACCCATCTTGCCCCACACACATACTTGAGACTGAGTCAGCAGCTGCCATTGAATTCCACCTTGGCTGCCCTTAGTGACACCTTTCATCTCTGGTATTACCTTTCTTCCTAGAGGCTCCACCAGCTGCAGAATTTCAACACACTGATGGCAGTTACCGGGGGCCTGTGTCACAGTGCCATCTCCAGACTCAAGGATTCCCATGCCCACCTGAGCCCTGATAGCACTAAGGTAAAACCCCACCCCACTCTCCAAAGCTACAAGTGCTCAGCTATCCTGAACCCCACACTTAATTCTCCAGCCCCCATCAATCCCTGCCAGGCTCTGGAAACACCTGAGGACATGGCCCCTCTGAATCCCACAGACCTGGAGGTGGGATTCCTCCTCCCTGTCAAGGCCCAGGCACTAACTCCTCTGTCCTTGTGGGTCTGATCCTGAGCTGGGCTGGGAGGGAGACATATGAGAGAGATTCTGACAACTGGCCGTCCAGGTGGCCAGCTGTGTCAACCTGCTAAAGATGCCAACATTTGGGCTATCCATGGCAATAATACAGGTTGGATGATGTCCTGGGAAGTGTGGTAAATGAGACAAGTCTGGTGTGTGGCTGAAGCCAGGGAGTGGTAGGAAAATGGGCTGGAGATGTCCAAAGGAAGGTACATGGCCTGCGTTAGCTGGCCCAAGATGTTTGGGTTTTAAGGGCAGTGGGGAGCTAGAGGTTTGGGGGGTGATGCTAATACCCATGATCAATTTGGGTTTTTTAATTACTGTAGACTGGGGAATGGCAGATGGTAGGGCCTCTCTATGATACAGACTCAAGAGGAAAGTAGTTTGAGGGAGATGATGCTAAAGCCAATGTGGATTAGGGAGGGGCTCAAACCTAAGGAGGAAGCTGCTATAGGATCCTTTCCTTCAAGGCGCTGGAAGAACAGAACTGCTTTCCCTCATAACAGTCCCCTCCCACACAGGCCTTGCTGGAGCTGACCAAGCTCCTTGCCTCCCACAACAACTATGTCTCCTACCGCCGCACCTGGAGTGGCTGCACAGGCTTCCGGTTGCCTGTGTTGGGTGTGCACCTCAAGGACCTGGTGTCCCTACATGAGGCACAGCCTGACAGGTTGCCTGATGGCCGCCTGCATTTGTCCAAGCTGAACAGCCTCTACCTACGACTGCAAGAGCTGGCAGCCCTCCAGCAGCAGCAGCCCCCTTGCAGCGCCAGCAAGGACCTGCTGCATCTGCTCACGGTGAGTGAGGGAATGAGAGTCAGAGTCCTGGGCACTGAGGCTCTACAGGGCCTTAAGCGAGTCACTTAGCCCTTTGGCCTCAGTTTCCTTATCTGCAAAATGGGAATAATTATAGGACCCACTTCAGAGGGCAGTTGAGAAGAATCAACAAATAATGTAACTTATAAATTTTTTTTAAAACTTGAAACAGAATCTGGAGTACAGTGAGCTCTATATAAGTGAATGTCACTTTTCTATGGGTCCTATGGGTTCCTCCAAGGACTCAAGTATCTCTTGATCTTAGCTCTAGAATTATATACTTGGAACCAAGATTGGGTGCTATTTTGGGGGTGAGAGGGGAGACAGGGTCTTGCTATGTAGTTCAGGCTAGGCTTTAACTCAGTATGTACTGCAGGTTGCCTCATGCTCACGGTAATCCTCCTGCCTCAGCCTCCCAAGTGCTGAGATTATAAGTGTACATCCCCCTGCCTAACCCAGTTATAGGTTTTGACATTTTCATACCAATAGTTGAAAATTCCAAGTATTGACATATTTGGAATCTAAGCAAAAAGCTGACAGCTACTGATCAGCTTGCTATGTGCCAGTTACTGCATTAACACTCCACAGATCACTTCATTCCAATTCACAGTCCCACACAGTGGGGATTCTTGTGCTCATTCAATAGATTAGAAAACTGAGATCCAGAGACACGTGAGATCATTTGTCTACTTTCCAACAACAGTAAAACCAGTGTTTAAATCAAGGCAGGACAGCTTCCTAGAATGTGTGTTAGTGTGCTAATAATTGTACCAAATCTTAAGACTGAGTGCAGGAAGTTAACTCTTCTTTACCTGAAGACTCTACAATGAGAAACTCTGAAGGCTCTGTAACCTAAGACCAAAAAGGTGAATTTTCAGATGCTAAAACTAGATAGTTTTACCATATTTGGCACAACCTAGTGCAAAATTAAAACATGGACTCATTGTTCTAAATTATTAAAAATTCAGGGGCCAGGGATTTAGCTCAGCACCATAAGTGCCCACCTTGCAAGCGTGTGGTCATGAGTTCAATCCCTGGTACCAAAAAAAAAAAAAATGCAGCTGGGGATATAGCTCAGTGTTACACTGCTTGCTTGGCAAGTGAAAGGTCATGAATTTGATTCCAGTCCAAAAAAAAAATTCAACCCAGGTATGATGGTGCACATCTGTAATCCCAGCACTCTGGGAGGCTGAGGCAGGAAAGTCACAATTTTGAGTGTAGCCTAGGCAATTTAGTGATTTAGTGAGATCCTGTCTCAAAAAATAAAAAAGGGGGCTAGTAATGTACTTCAGCCCAGAGGCCCAGGGTTTAATTCCCCATACCCTACCCTGCCAAAAAAAAAAAAAAACTGCTCTTCTATAAGACTGATATTCTTGAGGGAAACAGCCAATGAAATCATGTGACTATGTCTTATTACTTTTAGACAAGGGTTAGAGACAAAAATCAGGCCAAAAAAGGGGCCCAGCCAGGTGTGGTGGCACACACCTATGATCCCAGCACTCAGGAGGCTGAGGCTGAAGGATCGATGAGAGTTCGAGGACAGCCTGGACTACAAAGTGACTTCAAGGCCAGCCTGAACTGCACAGTGAAACCTTGCCTCAAAAAGATGTAAAAAAAAAAAAAAAAAAAAAAGACCCCAAAAGAGATCAGGGCTACAGTTTTAAGTAGGAACATCAAAAGGCCTTGGGGAGAATGAGGCATTTTAGACTGGGAGAAAGCAAAGGTAGTGTAGACTGTGACTAGAGCATGGGCAACAGAAAGCCTGAGGGATCTCTGGCGGAGTTTTTGAAAAGAGAATGGGGGCTGGGGATTTGGCTCAGTGGCTTAAGTGCCTGCCTCGCAAGCCCAAGGTCGTGAGTTCGATCCCCAGTACCAAAAAAAAAAAAAAAAAAAAGAGAATGAACTTGACTTGGTGGCATACACCAGTAATCTCAGGGCTCTGGGAGACCAAGGCAAGAGGATCTCATGAGTTTGAGTTCAATCTGGGCAGTTTAGTGACTTAACAAGACCCTGTCTCAAAAAACAAAACAGAAAAAGAGAAGCAAGAGTGCTGGGGATATAGATCAGTGCCAAGACCCTGGGCTCAATCCCCAGTGCCACAGAAAAAAAGCACAGCGGAAAAAAAGCACAGCGGAGTTCCAACAGGAGGGTCTGTAACACTTGCCCATCTCCAGCTCTCCCTAGATCTCTTCTACACGGAGGACGAGATCTACGAGCTTTCCTACACTCGAGAGCCCCGCTATCCCAAGAGTCTGGTGAGATGGACCCCTGACCTGTAATTCCCCTGATCAAGCCTGTGCACCAGCTAAGCCCCTCTGTCCTCCCCCAGCCACCTTCCCCCTTCAGAGATCTTCTGGTGGTGGAGTGGGCCCCTGGTGTGACGCCCAGGCCGGACAGAGTTACCCTGGAGAGGCATGTGGAACAGCTGGTAGAGGTAGGAGGGACTGTGGCTGGCAGGGTGTGGGGACAGACTCCTGTAAGGCCTTGAAGGGGCAGAGGGCACTGGACCTGGACACTGGGCCTCACCCTACCCTCTCTGCTCCTCTCAAGTCCGTGTTCAAGAACTATGACCCTGAAGGACGTGGCACCATCTCTCAGGAGGACTTTGAACACCTCTCCGGCAACTTCCCCTTTGCTTGCCATGGGCTTCACCCACCCCACAGCCTAGAGTGAGTGGCCCTGACTTCTCGTTCCTCTGAAAATGACCCTGGGGTTGCCGGGAGGAGAGTATCCTCGTGCTGAGGCACAGTCTCCATTCTAGGGGCGGCTCCTTTAGCAGAGAGGAGCTGACTGAGTACCTGCTCCGCGCCAGCAGCATCTGCTCCAAGGTGGGCCTGGCCGTCCTGCACACCTTCCACGAGGTTGCCTTCCGAAAGCCCGCCTTCTGTCACAGCTGCAGCGGCTTCGTGAGCACCCTGCCCTGTTAGCGCCCACCAAGCCCACCTCCCTCCATCTCCCTTGACGCATCTCAACTCCTCATAGCAGCCAACTCTGCCGTGGGGGGCAGGAGGGGGTGTCCCTATACCCAGATAATTCTCAGATTCCAGAAACATACCCCTAGCCTCAAATAATCTGCACATTTCATTTAAACCCTAAACACTGGACATTCCTGGAAAATCTCTAAATTACAGTTCAGGGCCAAATTCCAGATAATCTCTACCTTGGACAATTGCCAAGCCATGCATATCTAAAAACCCATGGGTAATCTCCAAAATATGTAATCTACATACCCTGAGTAGATTGTGCCCACAGAGAATCCATCTCCAAATTTCTAGACTCTTAACTCATCCAAAGCCTTTGTATTTCCAAACCCAAGGGATCCTTTAACTCTGGATTATGGATGGGTTTCCCACTCTCCAAACAGACTAGAACATAAACCTCAGATTATTCCCCAAATTTATTCTTTCACCAAGCCTGGACTGAGCATCTCTCATGTGTACACCACAGAAATAATAAACGCAGTCGCTGTCCATAGAATATGCATTTGGTTAACTTCAAAATTCACAAATGGTAATATCCTACATGATTCCCCAAGCTTGAAGTGATCTCCAAATTCCTTTAATTCAAGTTAAATCATCAAATTCTTCAGAATTTAAAAAACTTGGTAGCTTCCCCCCAGCCAGCCTAGCCCAGCCCAGCCCAGCCAGCCCAGAGCTCTCCCTCAAGCATGGGTGACCTATTCTGCTTTCTCTTCCCAGCTCTGGGGTGTCACCAAGTATGGCTACCGCTGTCGGGGTGAGTCGGGTATCCCAGAGTGAGAGGGATGCCAGAACCTTCAGGCTGAAAGGCAGAGGTGCTAACCCCCTTCTTCCCCCCAGACTGTGGGCTGTGTTGCCACAAGCACTGTAGAGACCAAGTGAAGGCAGAGTGTAAGAAGAGGCCAGGGGCCAAGGGTGACGCCGGACCCCCAGAGATGCCCGTCCCACCCACACCAGCTCCCTCTGCCAACTGTGGTGAGACCTGGAACCAAGCCGTGCTGAGAAGGGGGCCTGGTGGATGGGAATTACTCCTAACATCCTTCTGTCATATGTACATCCTTTCTACCCATTGCTCTCCAAACAGGCTCAGAGGAAAATTTCTCCTACACACTGTCCCTGGAACCTGAGACTACATGCCACCTTCACCATGTTTGGACCCAGACAGAGTCCCCACACCCTTCCTGAGAACCAGAGATGGTGAGCTGAAACTGCTCTCTACCCCTAACTGGAAACCAGCAAATTTGGGGAATCATGGCAAAGTAAAAATGCATAAAAGGCCCTAGTCACCTGGGTGGGAGGGTGTAGATACAGGTCAATTTCTAATGTTGACAGGAAACTAGAAGCTTCAATATATAGGGGAGAGGGGTAACTCCAGAACAGGAAAAGATTTTGGGGGGATACCAGTAAGATGTCAAAAATAAGGTCAATTATATCAGAACCTACAATAAATATTGGTAGAGGAAATTTCCCCCTTCAAAAGTAGAGACTCAGAATTGGTTTTTTTAAAAAAAGCTAGACGTGGTGCTGTACACCTGTAATCCCTGCACCTGAGTGGTCGAGGCAGAAGGATCACAACTTTAGGGCCAGCCTGTACTACATAGTGAGGAAAATAAAAGTGTGAAACACAAACACACACACACAGTCCACTGGGGACATGCTTTCATCCACTTAGCCACACTCCAGGTGAGGTACCACTCCTGGAAGTAACTATCTCCTAGTCATCTTATACCCGCTTCACCACCTATCTTTCTCCTTCCAGGTCCCCCTCCCAGTGACCACCCCACCGTGCACCTCATCCTCCAAGCTGGAATCCTAGACATCATCTTGGGCTCCTCTCTCCAGCCCCCTGTCCTAGAACCCCAAAGACAAACCTCCTACACACGCACACTGCCTTTGATGAAGCGGCCATCATCTTACTCTGCAAATGTTTTCTTCTTTTGCATCACAGTGTCTACTATGCAATCTCCCTTCTGCCCTACTTAGCATCCAGTAGCTTCATTTTGGGTATGTGCAGACTTAGGCATCTCACCAACTTCCTAAATACGCACTGCACAGAGCGGGAGAGTAAGGCCTGGTGAGGTTCAACTGCCGGCCCCAGGTGGCAGAGCCCCAAGGATGAGAAGTAGGACTCAAATCCTGGTCCTTAGTTGGTGTGGTGGCACACAGCTGTAATCCGAGCACCCTGGAGGCGGAAGCAGGAAAACTGCTGCAAGTTTGAAGTCACCCTGGCCTATAGTGAGTTCAAGGCCAGCCAGTGAGCTCCTGCCTCAAAAAAACAAAAACAAAAATCCTGGTTCTCTAAACTTGAAACTCTAGGCCAATGTGCTCCATAGATGCTGGTGGAGGGCAGAAGGGGCAGGGCTGGAGTGGACAGAGTTCTGAAAAGTGGGGTCACTGAGACAGCAGAGAAGGCTGGGAAGGACCTGGAACTTGGAGCCTGTAAGCATGAATCAGGTCCCATTCAACCTCTGCTCAGAACCCCCCACAGCTCCTCTTACTCAAGGGCAAAGCCAGTCCTCACTGTGATCCCCAAATCCCCACATGATCTACCCCCATCATATCTCTGATCTTGCCTCCTCACCCCCTCACTCATCCTGCTTCAGCTACATTGGCCTCAGTGATTCTTGAACATGCCCCAAATACTACCTCAGGACCTATGCACCAGCTTTCCCTCTGCTTGGAATGTTCTTCCCATGAGGCCCCTAAGCTCCCTGACTGGCACTTTAATCACAACCCCTTAATGAGGCTTTCCTGACCGTACTCAAAGACATGGTCCTCCCCACTACCAATCTTGCCTTCTTGCTTTATTTTTTCCACAGTGCTTTTCTTCTCTGACAAACTATATATTTCACCTGTATATCTTGTTCAGTGTCTTCCCCCTCACCAGGAATGTCAGCTCCAGGTGAGTGGGGACTTTGATCTGTCTTCCACTGCAATATCCCCAGTGCCTAGAACAGGGCTGGCCCAGGGTGAAAAAATGAAAAGTCCCGTCCCGTATCTGGGTATGTACTTCTCCACACCAAGAGGGACCGATGTGTTGCTGAAGAACAAAAGACTGTAGAGTCAGAGGGGCAGGGACCTGACCAAAGCCAGGGCAGAGACCCCCCACCCCTCCACAAACCCATGTACCTCTGACCTGGCTCCCACAAAAACAGGTCCTACTGTCATTGAAAATTAAATTTATTTTCCAGAGAACATGGCTCTGGTATTGAGTAGTGGATGCGTACATGACATCTGGAGCCTTTGGATTAGGGGAGAGGGGCTTGGGTGTCAGGTGCCAAGGAAAACCTTCAAACTGACTCTCCAAAGATTACCAGTGCCAGCAGCAACTCATAAACGCCCCCAACCTCCTTTACTTCTTCTTCTTCTTCTTCTTCTTCTGGCCCCAGTGTTGGTGGCCTGCCTTCCGCCCTCCATCTTCTCTCCGGCTCTGCCAGGTAGGCATGGGTGCCTCTAGCTCACCTGGGCGGCCCCCTCGGTCTGGCACATCACCCATAAGTACCTGAGAGTTGATTAAACTTGAGTTTCAGAAAAAGAAATGTATCTTGGGTAAAGGGGCCAGACAGCAAAGGGAACAGCTTGAGGCTGAAGAAAGAAAAGCAAACATTGACTATTTGTGCATAGTGGGTGGACTGGTAGAAGATACAAGCGTGGAGCTTTCAGCAGAGGTGCCAAGGGCCTTAAGAGAAGGGAAATAAAGGAAGGGTGGGGCAGAAGTTCAGAGTAGCTTGATTTTCTGTTTCATTTATAGGCTTTGTGCAACAGTTCTAGCAAAGTAATGTTTTTTGTCTAAGTTTCCTTCAATTTGTGCACCAAAGTTTAAGACTGCTTAGGCAGAAGTAGGAGACTAGATACTTTATCATTAAAACAGAGAGTATTTCTGGTTTTATTTTTTTGCTTTCTGAGACAGCATCCTGCTATGCAGTTCAGGTTGCCTTGAGCTCATTTTGTAGCCCAGTCTGGTCTCAAACTTGCAACAATCCTCCTGCCTCAGCCTCTCAAGTGCAGGGATTGCAGGCAGTATTTCTGTTTTAAAGAGCAGTTAGACAAGGTGAGGTGATGGGGAAGGAGTTTAACCCCGAGCTGAAGAGGAAGGTGATGACTCACAGCTGAACTTTGGTTTCAAAGCACTGGAGAGCCATGGAAGGGTTTTAAAGTAGGAACTCCATGGCTAGATTCTTGGGTTTGAAAGTTCTTTCTAGCTACCTCAGGAAGTGGGTAGATTGGGGTGATGAGTCCAGAGGCCAGGAAGCAGGGAGAACACGGGAGCAGGAATCAGGAGAGCAAAGGACAAGTGTGGACCAAGGCAGGGGTTGAAAGGCCCATGTGAAGGCTAAGGATGCTGGGCCCTTCCCCACCCCTAGTGCCCACCTTGTTGATGGCACAGCAGGTCCCTCTGCGGGCTGCCACACTGGTAGCTGGAACCAGTCGAGAAAGGTCAGCTCGAGCAGCCAGAACATGTGAGATGGAGACATCAGATTCTGGGGTCAGGACCTCTCGGAGTGGGGTCAGCACTGCTTTCATAGCCTTTCCCTGGATCTAGGGATGGGACACATAGAGAAGGTGTGAGAGCCCTCCCCAGCTGGGACCTATCATCTTCCCCACTCAGAGTCACTGTATGCTTTGAATAGAGTCTGTTTTCCAATGGGTGATGTTGCTAGAAGCTTGGTCCCCAGTGTGATAGCATTGAGAACTGATGGAACCTTTTTTTTTTTTTAATCAGTACTGGGGAATCGAACTCATGACCTCACACTTGCAAGGCAGGTGCTTATGCCTCTGAGCTAAATCCCCAGTCCCAATTGATGGAACCTTTAAGGTGGGGAGCTAATTAGGTCATGAAGGCATCACCTTTGGAAGAGATTAATGCCAGGGTTGCAGGAGTAGGTTAGGTCTCACTGGCCTGGACTGGCTACTAAGAGAGTTAGATGTTATAAAGTGAGCCACACCACATTTGTCAGCTTCCCAGTTAGCCACTCTTGCATGTGCACTTACTGTAATGTCATTCACCATATTGTAATACAGCATGAGACCCTCACCAGATCTGGGTGTCCAACCTTGGACTTCTCAGTCTCCAAAGCCACAAGCCAAGAAAAACCTCTTTTCCTTATAAAGTACCCCACCTCTGATCTTTTGCCACAGCAACACAAAACAGACTAAGATGCCCTCACTGCCTACATTACTCCAAAGGTGAGTACTAATGACACTCCTAACTCAGAGCTAGAATTTCTTAGAATTTCTTACAGAAGCCGCAAACCTTGTAAGTCTAAAATGGCCTGTGCCTCAGAACCTTGAAGAGGTAATATTCCTGGCCCTCATTCCTTCTCCCTGCAGCTGTGGCCCCGCAACTGGGCCTCCCTGCTCTTGCCAGGGTCTTTTGCTCGCACCTCTGCCCGATCAGTCCAGTGGAAAGCAGATGTTGTGAGGTCCAGACGTTTGAGAAGAAGGCAGCGACGGCAGTAGTACTGATCTTTCAGGCTTTGGGACAGAGACTCCAGTACTTCCTGGCAAAAAAGGTCTCAGTCATGCCAGGGGCACCTCTCATCCCCTTTTCTGGATGTTTACCACAGCCATGCACAATCTTACCCATCGGGGTGCATCCAGTGGGTTGTTGAGGAGGGGCTGCATGGACCCTGGGGGCAGGGAAGGCAGCAGCTCAGAGATCTGATGGGAGAAGTCAGAAATCAACTGAGGTTGGGGCTGGGGATTTAGCTCAGCAGTATAAGTGCCTGCTCGGCAAATGCAAGGTTGTGAGTTCAATCCCCAGTCCAAAAAAAGAAAAGAAAAAAAAAAAGAAATCAACTGAGGCAGAAACAGGACAGACAGCTCCATGGACCCCACAGTTCCCCTCAGCCCGGAGGACCTAGGCCATAAAAACAAGAAGTGTGGCTACAGCTCCAAAGAACACTCTGGTGGTTGGGAACTCCTGCTACAGCTGCTTCTGAAGAAATGATCCTTTCCCCAAGCAAGGTGGGGTAGGGAAAGGACTGGCTCTTTACCTTGGCATGTAATTCCTGGAGTAGCTGGCTGGCCGGGGTCGTCTGTAGGGGTAAGGGCAGTCTTAGGGCTTGGAGGGTGAGGACCAGTTCTTGGACCATGTCAGCTCCTTCCTTTGTTTCTTTTCCAAGGGGCGGCACAGGGCTGGAGTCCAAAGGGGAGTGCAAGCGCAGGAGGTGGGCAGCCTGGAGCTCCGAGCAGAGAAAGCCTAAAAAATAGGGGAAAGGCTCTTTGCCAGGTGCAAGGGGGTAAGGCTGCTACCTCACCACTTTTTAGTCCTGCTTACCCAGAGCCCAGGCTCCCCTCAAAGTAAGCATCACTCGGGAAGAAATCACCTGCCCTGCTCCTTCCAATTCAGTCCATTAGAGCTTTCAGACTCTTCATCAAGATCCTAACCATTGAGTTCGATCCCCCAAACCAAAAAAAAAAAAAAAAAATCCTAACCATTTGCCGGCCTCAATTCTGACCCCACCCACCTCAGACCCTCTGGTCCGCCCCCAAATCCTGGCTCTAGCCTCTGCAGCTCCGCCCTCCCCAAAACGTGCTAAAATAAAACCGCCCACTCTGGTGGCACTGGCCTCGCCCACTTCCACATCCCCAGGCCCGCGCGGGGCTCACGCAGCAAGCGGGTGCTCGAGCTCGGCTCCAGCCGCTCTGCCGAGCGTCCCCAGCCGCACAGCGCGCGATCCGGGCAGTGCAACGCCCGAAGCAGGTCAGGGAGCTGCCGCAGAAATTCCTCTTCCGCGCCGGGGCCTGCAAGAGGCAGTAGACGTCAAGGTGCGGGACACGCGATTCACCCTTCCGGCCCTCGGCTCCCCACGCACCGTCGCCCGTGCTCAACACCTCGACGCCCTCATGCTGTCGCTCCAGGCCGCCCAGGGTCGCCAGCTCCGCCGCCAGCCGCGCGCACAGCGCCCTGAAGTCTGGGCATGAGACGCTCCACGACGCTGCCTCCGGGAAAGCCCCATACCTGCGGCGGGACAGGAGTCAGTGCAAAGCCTTTTCCGTCCACATCTGAGGCAAAGCCGCCCCTCCTGCACCACCTCCGGCACACCGCACACCCCCTTACCCCAGGGTTTGCAGGTCCCGGGACAGCGCGGCTCCCTCCAGAGTTCCTGCCTCCGCCCCCTCCATGGAAGAGTCGCCTCGGGGCCCCGGCGCGCGCCCCCTTCCGGCCTGTTGCAAGCTCCGCCCGATCCATGCGCCCGCAGCGCGCTGTTGCGGCCCCGACCAATCAGCGCCTCCTCGCGGAGAAACTTTGACGCTCCAATTGGTGCAAGAAAAGGCAGAGCCCACCCCCTAGGTCCGCCAGTGCAGTCCTTCAAATAATGTCAGGCGCTATAAATTCCTGAGTTTGCAGGAAATCCTGGCACTTGGCGACCAGGCTGGTGAGGGTCGCTAGCAGCTTCTATCTCTTCCCTTCGGTTGCCTTCTACTTTTAAAGAACCTTAGAGCAAATTCTGTTCGCCCAGTTTTGTGCCAAACTCCACTCACCAGCTCCTGCCAAACTGCTTCCAAAATGTAGTGATAGTACCTACTCTTAAAGTTCTTAATGAGGACTGATTAGTCCTTGCGTTAAAAATTGCTTAAGAGACACATTGGATGTGCTCAAGAAAAACAACTAATTTTTTTTTTTTTCTTTTTGAGGCAGGGTCTCGCTATGTGGTTCAGGCTGGCCTTGGGCTCACTTTGTAGCCCAGGGTGGTCTTGAACTTGCAACGATCCTCCTCTAACCACTTAGCCTCCCGAGTGCTAGGATTACAGGAGTGTGCCACCACGCCCAGCTAAAAAAAATTTTTTTAAAGATTAAAAAAAATACAATGAGCATTTAATGTCTGCTGCTGAGCTAAATCTTATTCTCCATTTTACAGAGGAATTTTATGGAAAACCATAGTCACAGTAAATCTATAGTGGTGCCAGGACTCAATAGTTACTTCTAAATTTCAAATTTTAACCACTGAGCATAGATACTACTGCCACTAACTGTGTTGCTATTGTTATAAATTATTGCGCCAGTTCTTATATCTCCCTGTTTATCCTCATTCCTGGGAGTAGGAGTGGGCTGGGAGCCTCAGAAACTCAGGAAAGAACAGGACCAGAATTTATTTATCAGGGGCAGACCCTGCTTATAATCCAGTGCCTCTGTATTCCTGCCTACCCCAAATCTAGGCACTCATGGGGACATTTATTAACCCAAATCAAACATTAAAAGTTGTTCAACTTGGGGATGGTGGTGCATCCCTGTAGGTCCAGCAGTCTGGGAATGGACAGCAGGCTGGAAAGTTCAAGCCCAGCCTGGGCAACTTAGTGACTTAGGAAGACACTATTTCAGAAAATAGGGCCTGGGATTTAGCTCAGTGGTATAAGCACCTGCCTGGCAAGGGCAAGGTTGTGAGTTCAATGCTTGGTACAAAAAAAAAAAAAAAAAAAAAAAAAAAAAAAAAAAAAAAAAAAAAAAAAAAAAAAAAAAAAAAAAAAAAAAAAAAAAGAAAGAAAGAAAGAAAGAAAGAAAGAAAGAAAGAAAGAAAGAAAGAAAGAAAAAAGAAAGACTGAGGATATAGTTTAGCAGAAAGGCCCTGGGTTTGATACACAGTAACATAGACACACACACACATACACACAAAAAGTGCTCATTCCAAAAATTTGTACTCCATTTGTTTGGTACTTGAATTGGCACATGCATACTCTCCCACTGAGCTCTAAGCTCTATCACCAGCTTTGATTCCTTTCTTTATATCAAACCCCATATACAAATTTGAGCTCTACCTTCAAACTACAAAGTGAGCCAGGTGTGTGATACACAACTGTAATCCCAGCACTCAGGAGCCTGTGGCAGTGAGATTCCTATGAGTGAGGCCAGCTGCAATACCTACGAAGACCCTTTTTAAGCACCCCACACACACACCCTCTGACACATGCATGTGCTATAGTGGAAAAATATGGTTTGTGTTTAAATTCTTAAAATGTATTACAGTGAAAGACACATTGCCATCAACCTCCCTCAAAATACTCTGCCTTGCTTTGGACACACTTATCCCATCATTCTTGATACTTTCTGAAGCAGTTCTAGAAGTCCTTTTTCTTGGATGTCTTTAGTTGCACTGTCATGGCTGCCTAGATGTCCTGAATTGATCCAAAATGTTTTCCCTTTATGGTCATTTTGACTCTGGAGAAGAGCCAGAATTCACAAGTGTCAGATCCGGTGAATAAGGTGGATGACAGCACATCGTAATGTGTTTTATGAGTTTATTGGATGGCACTTGGCAACAGCATTCACTGTATTTTTGATAACACTTCATAAAGACACTTTTGGAAGAGAACTTCCAAAACTGCTTCAAAAAGTGACAAAAGCATTGGGATAAATATGTTCAAAATGAGCAGTCGATTTTGAGGGGGTATTCATGCCAATTTGTCTATTACTGTAATCAATTTTTTAAAAGCATATTTACCATATTTTTCAATGTGCCCTTGTAGATCAGTACCACCGCCTTCTCCCTGCTCCAGCACCCTCCTCCTGGTCTCATCCGCCATTGTCTCCTGCTGGGCAGTCACATCAGCCTTCCCTCTATCACCCAGCCCCACCTCCAAGTGTCTGTCTGGTGGCCTGTGAACACGTCAGGTTGGATCCCTCCCATGCTCAGACTTCCTGTGGCTCTATCTCAGGGTAAAAGCCAAAGTCCACTCACACAATGACTGCAGCGTCCCACAGATCTGCCCTGTCACCTCTCTGCCCTCCTCATCTCCTTTCTTCCTCCCTTGCAGATGCTCTAGATCTCTAGCTGTTCCTCAAACCAATCAGGCAAGCTCCTACCTTGGGCCCTATTGTTGGCTGTTCTATTTATGTGGAATGCTCTTCCCTGCAGACAGGTATGGAGCCTTTACTTCCTTCATGGCTTTATTCAAATAACTACTGAATGAGGCCTAACCTGCCCACTCTGGCTAACAGTGCCTATATCCCCTGTACTCACATTATTCATCCACTATGGTACATGACATTTTTAACAGATTAGGTCACCTACATAATGTATCTCCCTCCCCAGTTTATATACTTATAAACTCCTGCGTGAAGGATTTTTGACTGTTCGGTTCATTGCTTTATCCTCAATGTTTACTATAGGCCTTGGCACCTAGCAGGTACACAATGAATGTACTTGCCAAGTGACTGCATATAGGGAACTCAGCAGAACAGTTGGCTTGAGACTGAAGGATGTGGAAGGGGAAGGAGAACTGAGATAGATGGTTAGTGTGTCACTTTTGCAAGTGGAAAAAGCACGGCAACGAAAATAAAGAACACAGACTGAGACTTTGTCACAGACATTTCTTGGAGCGGATCTCATGCGCCCCTCCCCCAATGACAAGGCTGGGACTTTGGCCGCCATCCTCCCAGCCTGCACTGACGCTAACAATTTGAGGTCACAGACTGGCTTGGATCAAGATCAGGAAGATAAATGTTGCGGTGCCGCCCCTGAGTCTGGGGGCTAAGCATCCAATCTGAGGGGCAAGCAGCTGGAAAATTGTGCCTGGGGGTTCCAGGGTCTGAGGTCTTCCTGGCTCCCAGGGCAGCCCTCCATGTACCGATTTGGGGGCCATGAAGGGTAATCATGGATCAGAGGTGGGTATCAGTAGGGAGCAGGACTGGGAGACCTGGGAGAGGCGGCGCTGGGGGTGAGGTCTAGGGAACCTTCCCCAACCCCCACCACTTCATCCAAAGATCCCGCAGCACCATGCAGCACTCTGGTCCCCTGTCCCATCCCTCCCTAAAACGAGGTAGGTTAAGAATGGAGCTTCCCCCCCACCCACAATGGAAGGGGGGAGACCGAGGCACAGAGAGGGGGATGGGGACCCAAGCTGCCCCAGCCCCCAGTCCCTCCGCCCTCAGCTCTGGTGGGTCTGACAGTAATGAGAGCTGGGCAGAGTGGGAATGGGAGGGACACCTCCCTTCTCTCACCCATCCCAGGGTCTGGTTGGGAGAGCTGAGTCTCACAGGTTCCGGATGCAATAAATAGTTAATAATTTAAAAGAATCGATAAGAGGATCTATCCCTTGAACTTCACAAGGCCATCCAAATCTCGGTAAAGAAGAAAGGTATGCACATTTCCAGATGTTTGGGGGCCAGGTGCAGGTCCCAAGCCTGTGGAATAATTGAGACTATCTCACTCCAAGAACTTAGTGCCCCCCCCTTCAGGACACCAGATCTTAGGTATCCTGAACATCCCATTCTCCTCAAAAGGGGAGCCTCGTAGGGCCATAAAATGAGCTTTCAAAAGCAACTCCTGACTCTGAGATGGAAGAGCTTAATGGAAGGATGAACTTGGACTGGATTAGGGCTCGAGGTCAGGTTTGGAGGAGGATGACAGGGCTTCCCACAGAGTTTAGCTAGTCCAGAAGGTGTCTATGTGCAAATAAGAAAAAGGCAGGCCTTCTGCTGAAGGCCCAGTGAGGCCTGTGGCCTTTGCTGCATCCCATGCACCACCACATCTCTGTGCTTTTGCTTAGCCAACAGCCTGTATAATTATCTGTAGTGATGCTGGGCCCTATAGGGGGAAATGGGGAGTTCCAGGAGATTTTGGAATATAGGAATCTGAGTTCAGAATGATTGGGCTTTCTCCATAGGATAAAGGGCAATTTTGAGGATTGCTAGGGGCTTGCGCTGTGGTCCTGGGGCCTAGAATTCCAGAGTCTGGAAACTTGGGGCTTCAGGAGGCCATGGAAAGCAGAATTCAAGGGACAATAGTTCTCAGAAGATTCATGAGTGGGGGGTGAGGAATCAAGTGTAGAGGCATTTTGGGGTTTCATAGGCTAGAGAAGTTTGAGGTGATAGAAACCTGGAATCTGAGGGTACCAGGGTCTTGGGACATCTCAGATCTGAATGTCTCTGGTATAGAGGAACCAAGATCTTAGATCAAGAACAATCCCAATGTTGTGGGGGCTTGAATCCTGAAGCTGGGGGGTCAGTGGCACCTTGGAGTCTTGGATCCAGTGCTCTTAAAGCACCGTAGGGTCACTCAGGAGTTGAGGGCCAAGGGATCAGAGGTCTGTGTTGCCATGGACACTAGGGATGTGGGGCTGGAAGGAAGCCAGAGATTGATTCTGGGATATTTTGGGTCTCAAAATCCAGTTCCACTGGGACTGGAAGAGGGCTATTTGAGGACTTGAGACTAGTGTCTTGGCCTGAGGTGCCGGTGGCCTTTACCCATACAGCTGGGGTAACAGGTACCTCAGAATCCATACATGAGAACCAAAACTCCCAAGAACACTGGTTTGCAGTGAGTGGGGTATACAGAGATCTTCAGAGCATCTAGGGGTCTGGAATTGGAGCCTGGCTGAGCTTGGGATGGGCCTCCCAAATCATTTTGGTCAGAGAACATCTTGTTTGAGCACATCCAAGGACTCAGTACATCTTAAGTCTGCTATCCTATATCATCTGGAGTCACCTGAATATTTTGGTGTCCTGGATTGAAGGTCAGGTCTGTGGGTACTGATGAATAGGTGGACTTTCGGTCAGTGTCTGGTGATTCCAAATGGTATTAGTCTCAAGCCCAGGAGGGTTTGGTGTCTCAGGGATCCTGGGGCTACAGAATGTGTCAGATGTGGGTACATTAAGTCTCAGGTGAACATTCAGGGGAATTTGGGGGTGGTTGTGGATCCTCTGGTCACAAGATCTGGGAGTAACTGGTTACAGGTAAGATCAGGTATTGGCAACTCCTGCCTAATTCTGGGGTTGTAGTCTAAGAGTTCATGGTGCCAGGTATGGCAGGGGTCTGCTTTGGACATGTGGACAGAGTCAAGAATTTGACGTCCCAGTGCCTCTCTGGGAATTTGTGCATTCCCCAGGGCCCTCTGAGATGCAGAGTCTGGAGATGTCAGGAGTCTCTTCAGTAGGGAAGATGGATGGAGAACCCAGCACTAAGGACCCTCGACAGAATCCTAACAATGCTGGGTCTAGGGTCACTCAGTCCTAGATTTGGGGCCCAGTTCCAGGTCTGGGATCTCTCAGTCCAAACTCAAGCTCCAAGTTCCACACGTGCCTAGGTTTGAGTTTTAGGTTCAAACCGAGTCCAGGATCTTGGACCCTCAATGTTGTGTCCTTGGTCTTGCCACCAGACCCACCAGGCAGTCCTCACCGCGCTGCCTCCTCGTGGCGACCCCCACAGCCGGCACAGCCACATCGAGCTGCGACCCAGTGGCACGCCCGCAGGGGTGCATAGCAGCAGAGGCAGGGCACAGCCAGCGAGAGTGCAGCCAGCGCAGCCCAGCGCGCCGCAGGGCGCGGGTGGCCCGGCTCGCAGGCGCATGGGTCCGAGAAGTCGCCCTCTGCATCTGACAGGCAGTGGTAGAGCAAGCTCTCGGCGCACCACAGGCAGCTGAGACGTCGCACCAGTAGGCGACCTGGATCTGGGGCCTCGGCGCAGCGGCCCCCACGCCCGTCTGCACGGCGGCGGAAGAGCGCTCGGCAGTGCACACAGCGCGCAGCCTCCTCCGCCTCTGGAGAGGCCTTGGCCAGTGCAGGGGTGGGGCCTGGGCCTGGCGGCGGGCGAGCCGGAGGTGCTGGGGGCGTAGACTCGGTAAGAGGGGCAGATAATGACATTGGGGGACCCAGGGCCGCGCCTCTCAACGTGCCAGTTTTGGCGAAGCGCACAACACAGGTAGACAGGGCGAGGGGCGCTGGTGGTCCAGAGCGCCGGTAATCCTCATAGCCGCGGCCACCCCAGCCCGGGCCTCCTGCCCCGGCCACAGGCTCTGAAGGTCCCGGAATCCCCGTGAACGGTAGTAGCGGTGGGTAGCTCTGCAGGGCAAGGAGATTCAGTTAGCGAGGCCTGTGACTCACCTACCGCCACCACAATCTATCCCAGTCTCTGAAGAACTAGAACCGGCTCGTGGTGATCCATGACTGGGAAGCTGAAGTAGGAGGATCACGAATTCGAGCACAGCCTGGGCAGCTCAGTGACTTATGGAGACTCAGTCTCAAAATTAAAAATGAAAGACCAGGAGATGGGAGGTAGCTCAGCATGAAGGCCCTGGGTTCATTTCTCAGTACTGCTAAAAAATAAATAAATAAGCAAATAAACTAATAAATAAATAAAAACAAAATTCCAAGACCCAGCTACAGCCCTCAGGCTTCCAAGGATTCTGTTCCTAAAATCCTTCTGGGTTCAGGATTCAGACTTTCAAGACCACAGCTATCTCCACATTCAAGATCGCTCGCCTTCTCTTCCCAAGACATGTGCAGGAATCCAGACACCGGTCCCATACCTTGAAGATCTAGATCCTAGTGGCTTAAGGCTCTCAGTTCTGCCACTTGAGATCCAGAAGTCCCAGCCCCAGCCTCTTCAGGTCCTGAAGTTCTAGACCTTAGCCACCTCAGAATGAAGGAGTTAGTCCCTGGCCTCCTTCACACTTTTGGAGTTGAGCTTACCTACGTAAACTAAGCACTCTTTTGTTTTGCTTTGTTTTGGTCTGTTTTTTAAGATAGGGCCTTGCTGTATAGTTCAGGCTGATCTTGAACTCACTATGTAGCCCAGGCTAGTCGGCACTCAGCAATCCTCTTGTCTCAGCCTCCAGACCGCTAGGATTACAAGTATATACACTACCATGCCAAACTAAACAGTTTTAAGGAGCCTTTCCATGAGTATCAGCCCCCTCTAATAAACCCAGAAAATTGTCCAGGTCATCCCCCAAGCCTTTCTGAAATTCAAGAATTCCCCCAAATCTCAGGAGTGCAGGAAACATCCGAAAGCCTCTCGTCAACCGTCGAAAAAAGGCGTCTCTCCCACCCCACTCAGCAGTCAAATCAGCCATACCCTGGGATCTATGTATCCTTTCTCACACCCCTAGGCCTCAGCTCCAGCCCCACTAGGGACCCCAGCGCCAGTCTCCATTCCACCCAAACTTCCGCTGGGGGTCGCACCTGAGCCGAGGAGCTGCGGCGCTGGGGGGGCGTGGTCGGCCCGAAGGCAGAGGTGGACTCCACGGTGACGATGGGGGCTGCTGCTGTGGGAGGCGTCTCCTGGCGGCTGTGACTGGAAAAGGAGTCGCTGTCCACGTGGGACTGGGGGGAGATAGGCGACCTCAGCCTAGAGAGTCCTCCCCCCACTGCCCGCGCCCCCACAAAGACCCCCTCCCATTGAGAGCAAGAGCTCTGGGGCCGCGCAGGCCTGGGTTCAAGTCCCTCTCACCTCAGAGCTCACCTCTGAGCCTCAGTTTCCTCCTCTGTAAAATGGGGATCATAATAGTACCTATTGGTAAGGATGTGGTTAGGACCCATTGTAAAGGGCACAGCACTTGCCCGAAGTACAGGAAGAGCTGGAAATGGTGGTTATTATTATTAGATTCCTCTTCTTAACTGCTCAGCTCACCAACCTACAGAATATCAAAGCATCTTCTTGCTTCTCCCTCTCCCTTGGCCATTCAGCCACCTTCCTGACTCATTCCCACCACCGCACCCTTTGGGGACCCCCACCCCCACCATGCTCTCCCCATCCAAATCAGGCTCTAGCTGAAGCATCACTTCTCAGATCTTTAGTTTTCCTTTCTGCAACCCGACCATGATCTTTGCTGCATCTGTCCACTGCCTTCAGTATACATCTACTGAGCACCATGACACTCAGAACACAAGGCTACTGTAAAGGTCTGAGCCAGAGCACAGCATGTTTTGAATAAGGGCACCAACAACAGGAACTGTCTATGCCCCACCTCCACTTCCCATGATCCTGAGACTCTCCCCCTTTTCACCCAGGAAACCAGCTCTGTTCCTCTAGGTATTCTCAGCAACTCCCACTGTGACCAGCAAGTATCAAAATATACCCAACATTCTGTGCATTCCTTCATTCATTCAACTTATCCAACACATTTACTGAACACTTACAGTATACAAGGCACTGTTTTAGACACTGGATATGCAACAACATACCAACAGAAGATCGTGCCTCTGGGAGAGAGGCAGCACACCAATAGGTAAGAAAACTGTTTTTATGGTGCACACCTATAATCCCAGTACACAAGAGACAGAGCAGAAGGATTGCCAAGAGTTAAGGGCCTGCCTGGGCTAAGCAGTGAGTTCAAGGCCAGCCTGAATGATACAGAGAGACCTTGTCTCACAAAAGAAAAAGGAAGAAAAGAAAAGAAATAGGGGGACTGGGACATGGGAAAGGGTGTTCCAGACAAAAGAAATAGCTAGCTAATGCTAAGAGTCTAAAAGAGGAATGTGCTCGGAAGGTGTTAGGAGTGAGAGTAAGGAGGTCAGTGTGGCTGCAGCAGCATGAGTGAGAGGACAGGACCCCAGGACCTGATGGTGTGGGATCTCAGGTGTCACTGTAAGGCCTTGTCCCTTACCTTTAGTGAGCAGGAGCCCTGGGAGAGTTCTGAGAAAAGGAGGGCTGTGATCTGACTCAGTAATCAATTGGAGCCCCCAGGCTGTGGGTAGGGATCAGAGAGTTAGGGATATGGTAGGGGGTGACAACTAGAAGCTGCTGAGACAGTCCAAGTAGGAGATGAGGCTGGACGGTACCAGGTATGACTATTGTGAAAGTAAAACCATATTTACTAACAACATACTAAGAGGCATAAAAAATAAAAGGAGTCAAGATGATGCTGAGGTTTGGAGCCTGAGTATCTGGTACACAGAGTTGTCATTCATGTCATCATTGATTTACTTTCTCTTTTTCCTTTTGTAGTACTGGGGATAGAATCCAGGGCCTCACACATGCTAGGCAAGTGCTCAACCCCTAAGTTGCACCCCCAGCCCCATTTTCTTTTAATAGTTTGTTGTTGTTTGTTTGCTTGTTTTTGAGACAGTTTTGCTGTGTAGCCCAGGCTGGCCTTGAACTCACAGCAATTCTCCTACCTTAGCCTCCTGAGTGCTGGGATTACAGGTATGCACCACCATGCCCAGCCCCTTTACTTTTAAAATTTATTTATTTTTAAAGTCTTTTCTTTTTATCTTGCTTTTCCACATGAAACGAAAAGTTCCAAGAAGAAAGAAACTTTATTTTATCCACTGATGTATTCTGAGCGTCTAAAAAAACATTGCCTGGTACACAGGAGGTGCTTAATAAGTACTGGTAAATGAATGTGTGAATCACCATAGAAGAGAAAAACTAGATTAACGGAGATCAAATTGACATTAATAGTATAGGCTTAATTTTGTCCCCAGCCTGTGCCCTGGTGCTGGCACAGGTTGGTGCTCAGTAATGTCCTATAGACCAGAAACCACTCCCTTCTCTCCCAGCAGGAAGGCAGCCCAGACTCACCGTCAGAGGGCAGGGGGTCTCTGCAGTGTCCTGGGAGGGGGAGGAGGAGGAGGAAGAGGAAGGGGTGAGCGAGCCTGGGCAGGGAGAGAGGAAGAGTGAGTCCCGGCCCCAACTTCTCCTACCCTTTCCCCAGCCCAAGTGCCTATCATTCATCGCACCCACCTCGGCCCAGGGCGGCCAGGGCAGCCAGTAGGCTCTTTTGGAACTCATCAGCCTCTGCAGGACTCTGAAATGTCAGCCCAAACTTGCAGTCACCCAAGCTCCAGTGGTGGAAGATGGGGTTCACTTTGTTGTAAACCAAGCCTGGTCTCAGGGTGCATTCCAAGGTGGTCTGAGGGGCAGGAAGGTCTGGGTCAGACACCCCTTCCCTACCCACACCTGTGACTCCCCGCCAGGGTTTCTGCATACTCTAGCACCTCTCCAACCTTGTTTCCCAATTCCAAGTGTACCCCATACCCTGATATCTCTGGACAACTCCCCAGTTTTATGGACTGCATCCTAACACCCATTATTTCCCGTAATCCCCAATCCTCGCATTTTTCTAGCATCTTCTGGTGCCCCGGAACAAACCCCCCAACTTACTGAATGCCTAAAAAATATCATTAACCCCTTTCTGATAACCAACTGTTCCTCCTTCTGACCCAACAGTACCCCTCAGACTTTACTGAACATGTCAGAATATTACACTTAACCTCCTTCTAAAGCCTTAATAATTTTCTGTAATCTTACCCCAAAAGTATTCTTATTACACCTCCACTGATGTCCCCTCAATGTTGCTCTGACACCTTAGATGTTCCCTCATATCCCTGTCTAACATCACCTAATTCCTTTACACTGCTCACTCTACCTTTCCAAATCCCTCACATCATTCCCTGCTGTGAAATGTTATCCTTCCACCAATCCCTTTTGCTTTTCTCTTCTATTCTTTTTCTCCTTCCCTCTTCCTTTCTGACTGGATCTTGCTGTGTACCCCAGGCTGGGCTAGAACTCAAAATCCTCCTGCCTCAGCCTTTTGAGTGCCAGGTTTAAACAACAAAAGTGTGCTACCACACCAGCCAGTCTCCCCCAGCCTTCCCAAAACAATACAACTCTTCCTATTACATTCCCAGCTGAAACTGCCACATCTTCTCTCCAAATCCTGCCAGACAGGCCCATTATTCCTGCTGAACGTGCAACCCTTGCCTGGCAAGTGTGAGGTCCTGAGTTTGATTCCCAGCACCCCCAAAAAATAAATAAATAGTCTCCTTCCTGCTGAATGCAAATTGACACTTCCAAGCAGACCCCCCCAGCAAATGCCTCCAGATACTTAGGGTGGACAGGGGTCACTCCCATAGTGAAGAGCCATGAGAGGGTTCTGAGAGAAGAGGGGCATGATCTGAGTGGGGTGTGAGCATGGCTCCTGTGGAACAGACTGAGGTTGGGTGGGGGAGCAGGAAGAGGGCAGGGAGACCAGTAAGGAGGGACCAGCAGGAGATGCAGTGGACAGAATCTGCCTGACACCCCACGTACTCCTGAAATTCCCAGCTCTTCTCCCTAGAGCAGATATTCACTCCCACACTCCAGCACAATCCTAGGCCAGGAGACGTCCTGACTCTCCTCTGCCTCCCAGCCCCATTCCCCTGCCGCCCTAGGGTCCCAACCGACCCACGCCCCAGGGTGGCTCACTTTCTGGTCCCGGAGGCGCTCCCCGTGGATGACGTAGTGCCCCTGGCGGGCCCCCCCCTCGGGCCTGGCCCCTCGGACCCGACACACGCTCACCTGGCTGAGGCCCCCGCCCCCCACAGGCAGCCAGCCCCCACTGGAGTCATCTCGGGCCATCACCACGGCTCGGACCCGCACCATGTACCTGGAGGAGGTGAGGAGCACAGGGACAACAGTCAGTGACCCCCAAATCCTGCTCTCTCGTTCAGTGTTCTCCTAAGCCTAGTCTTCCCCCTATCTTTATCTCTCACATCTGGACCCACTGCACCCTTGGCCACCAATACCCCTCAGGCCCACTTTCGTCTAGCATGGCTTCTTTCTTCCTATGACATCTCTTCTTATGCGTATCTTCTTCTCCACAATTACCTCTTCTCTCCATAGCCACCTTTCCCCCATCTTTCCCATCCCCACCTCCACAGCCTGGGTTTTCTACTTCCCCTCCCCCTCCTGCTCATCTCCTCAACCCTGTCTCCTTCCCTCTCTGCACATACCCACAGCCCCACCCATGTCCCCCCTCGCAGCAGGGTTCCTGCGCATATGTATTTTCTTGAGGCCCATCAACTCAGCTCCCATTCCTCCAACACTGCCTCCGCACCCTGTCGCCCAGGCCACTGGCTGGGTGAGAAACCCAGGCTCTCTTCCCCCCACCCCTTCCCGGATTTATGAATGAGACCGGATGCAAAGCTCACTGAGTCACCCAGCAACGGGGAGATGGGCAGGGAGCAGGGAGAGAACCAGAAATGGCCAGAAAAAGAGGCCGAGAGAGAGAGATGGAGGCTAAGGAAGCCAGAAATGGGCGACGAAGAGATCTTGGGAGCATTTCATTCACAAAAATCAATTCTGCTCCTTCGGGTCCCAGCCAAAGGAAGTGAAGGGGGACAGATGAGGGGATTGATTTCCCCCTCTCCAGCACCCTTCAGAAACACTTTACCCCGCCCCCCAGCTCAAGGGGGACCTAGCCTTCCGCCCAGCAATCGGGATTAGCGTCCAGCCCCTCACTGCCACCCAGCTCAGGCACCCCGGCGTCCCAACCTTAGAGACCCACGGAACGAGTTCTAGCCCCCTCCCCCACCTGCAGGGTGCCGGGTTTCCCCAGTCCTTCGAGAGGGAAAGGGGCAGCCGCAGCGCCCCCAGCCCCCTTTTCTCAATGGGATGGGATTTTGTGAATGAGCAGTCACGTGACGCTGCTTCCTTTGTCCGCCCGCCTCCCCCGACAACAGGTGAAGCAGGGAAAGAGGGCAGGGGTCCCCCCAGGGCCTAGCTGGGAGGGGGCACCAAGATTTCAGGGTGCCCTATGCTCCCCACACATCTGTGTTCCCGGGAGGAGTGGTCCTTGAAGTTCCTCAATGCTGAGGGTCCAGGACGAAATTTTGTGAATGGGGCGTCTTCGGACGAAGTCCAGGACCCCAAATGAAGATTGGTATCCTAAATGGCTGCCGCGCAGTTTAGGGGCCACCACCCCCTGGTCCTCCCGGGGGAGGGGGTGCGCGAAGGGCCAGGGTGCACAGAAGGCGCGGCGCGCTCCTGGCCGCCCCCTCTTCGGGTCCGGCGGTCCGGCAGCCCCCGCCCCCTCGCCGCCCTCGGCACCTGCCTGGGAGGCTCCGGCCGGGCTCCGAGCGGCGGCGACGCGGCCTCCTCCTCCTCCTCCTCCTGCTCCCTCCAGCTCCCTCGCTGGCTCCGGCGGCGCTGGAGACGGGCACCGGGAGCCGGGGCGAGGGGGGAGGAGGGGGAACCTGGAGGACGGGTGGGGGGGAGGGGGCGGTTGGGGGAGGGGTGAGAGCGAGACAGGCGCGCTTGCCCGCTGGGTCCTAGAGCCCAACACCAGCGCCAAGGAATAACCCCCCCAGCCCCCATTTCCTCAGGATCCAGAGGAGAACCCCCAGTTTCCCACTCCTCCACCCCATTGGTCCCTGGTGAAGACGAGGAGGGCACAGGGACAGAGCCTGGTCTCTGGACTCGAAAGAGGGTGGTCTAGGATTTGGGCTCTAAATGGGAGAGGTCGAGTGCCTGGCAGGGTTCGAAAAGCTGTAGGGCGAACCAAATGCCTCACCAGGGGGCAGAATCGGAGGGTCTGAGTGAGGACCCGGCAAGAGGGTGCGTCAAGGAAGGGGCGGGCCCACGGTGGATAGGCTTGGGAGCGCCGAGAAGAGTCAATCTTCAAGAGAGAGGCAGCCAATCCTAAAAAGGCGGAGCTTTAGAAATACATTCCCTTATGGGCGGGGCAGATGGAAGCGCTCCCCCCCAAAGGAGGAGCTAAATAGCGGAGTTCGCTGTAGGCGGGGCTTTGGGAGGGACTACCGGAGGGGGCGGAGCATTAAAAGGGGGCAGGGCTAAAGAGAGCCTTCTAAAAGGGTGGGACTGAGGACTCGAAGGCCTGGGACTGGGAAGAAGACACCCAAGTAATTTAAAGGGGGAGCCAGGTTGGTAAAAGGCTTGGCGCAAACAGGCTCAGGAGGCATGGCCTCGAGCCAGGAGGCGGGGCCTACGTCTCGGGGTCCGCTGGAGCTGTCTCGCTCACATAGCTTCACCCATTCCTGGTTCTTTTCCGTTATTTTCTGCTACGGCCGTTCCCCGCCCTATCCTGGGCCCAGGGGGCTGCGAACTGAACTTGGGTCGGCTGGAGGAGCCAGTGAGTGGAGTATTCTGGGTGAAGGAGCCGAGGCCGAGTTCGAGGAGAGGGCTGGAGCCTGAATATAGAGAAGGGAATGGGAAGAGTTTAGGAGTGAGGCTTGAGAATCTGCCCGTGTCTGCGAAGAGAGTAGGATCCGAATGATCGACAAAGAGGGTGGGTGAGCGGAGACCTAGACTGAGCACTGAGGGATTAGCACTATCAGAATACTTGGAACAGTACTTGCTAAATAGAGGCGGGGCCAAACTGGGGGAGAGGGCTGCAGGGATGAAGGTCTACTCCCTGAAAATCGGGGTGGGGCCCAATCCTTCAGAGTCTGTTTAGAGCGCAGGGACAAAAGCCTGAGCTCCTGGACACTACCATCATTAGCGGTGTGGCCTGAGAGACCGACTGGACAACAGGCAAGATGAGGTTTTTTTTGTTTTTTTGTTTTCCTCTGAGGTGCTAGGGCTTGAGCCCAGGGCCTTCACATTGAGCTACATCTCCAGCTTTATAAAAACATTTTGGAGTAGGCTGATAAATTGCCCAGGCTGGGCTTAAATTTGCAATCTTCCTGCCTCAGCCTTCCAGAGGGTTGGACTTACAGAAGTAAGCCACTGTGCCCAAGAGCAGAATCTTGACGCCTGGAGACCCAGGCATGGCTAAACAGTAGAGATGTGATTTAAACCAAGGAAACAAGATGGAACATTAATACATGAAGGGATTGGGGGCCTAATATCTGAACAGCAGTATGAGGGGCCGTGAGAACGTAGGCAGGAGCTATGAGACTCAGAGAACAGGCGACTAGTGACCAGCGCTGAGTGGATATTGGAGGACAGGGGCGGTGCCAACGCAGATCAGGAAGTTCAAGAACAGCCTGCAGCCTTGGCTCACTGACTGGCAGTTTTTCTGATCACAGTTCCCGATCTCTGTAGGAAATGGGGAACGTGCAGTCGGAGCCGTCCGCGGGCGAGGGCTCCCAAAAAGAGCAGGCCTCAAACCGCACCTCTGACTCCCGCCGGACATCCCTGGTGCAGCCCGAGGTGACCCCCTCCTCCCCGGCCACGCGCCTGGCTCGAGGGCTGGGTGTCTGGTTCCCTGGCAGCTCCGCACCCCCAGGACTCCTGGTACCCCCGGAGCCCCAGGCCTCACCCTCGCCCCTGCCCCTGACCTTAGAACTGCCCTCGCCCGTGACGCCCCCTCCAGAGGAGGCGGCTGTCGCCGCCGTCTCTACAACGCCCCCGCTCCCCGTGGGGTCTCTGCTGCCCGCGCCTTCTAAGTGGCGAAAGCCCACTGGCACTGCGGTGCCCCTGATCCGAGGCCTGCTGGAGGCGAGCCATCGCGGCCAGGGCGACCCTCCGAGCCTCCGCCCGCTGCCGCTGCTGCCCAGGCAACTAACTGAAAAGGACCCCGCCCCGGGGTCCCCAGTCCCAGCTCCGACGCCCCCGGAACCCCGGAAACCGCCACCGCCGCCACCTTCCGACTGGCAGCCCCCGAGTGGCAGTATCACTCCAGCCCTGGTAACCTGCGCCACCGGCCCCACAGACAGCCAGGCCAAGCTCAGCTCCGAGAGCCAGACGGCAGGCGGGGGCCGCGAGGGGGCGCCTCCCCAGGCGGGCGAGGGCGAAATGGCCCGTTCTGCCGCTTCCGAGTCCGGCTTGAGCTTGCTGTGTGAAGTCACGTTCAAGTCGGGGACCTCCTTGTCCCCTGCGGCAGCCTCCGCGCCTTTAACAGCCAAAACCTCCCTCGGGGGCAGCAGCAGCGGGGGACTCTTCGCCACCTCGGGCGCCATCTCCTATGCCCAGGTCCTGAAGCAGGGACCCCTGGCGCCTGGAGCTCCTCGAGTTACCGGAGATGTTCCTCGTGGGACACAGGAAACCGAGGGCGGGGAAGGAGATGGTGAAGGGTGTTCAGGTCCCCCCTTGGCGCCCGAGTCCCACACCCGGGCCCTACCGCCGCCCTCCTACACCACCTTTCCAGGCTCGAAGCCTAAATTCGACTGGGTGAGCACCCCCGAAGACCCTGAACGCCATTTCCGCTTCAACGGGGCTGGCGGAGGCATCGGGGCGCCCCGACGGCGCGCAACAGCGCTCTCGGGGCCCTGGGGCTCCCCTCCACCCCTGCGAGGGCAGAAGCACCCAGCTCCTGGGCCCCGGAGGCCAGCACCTGCCCTGCTGGCACCGCCTATGTTCATCTTCCCGGCGCCCCCCAATGGCGAGGCCGTGCGCCCCGCTCCTCCTGGTCAGCTGCAGTCACCGTCACCGCCGCCACCACCACC
>PVJX010024165.1:0-28396 GCA_004027295.1 Dolichotis patagonum | reverse complement strand
GCGCTTAAGCCACTGAGCTAAATCCCTGGCCCTACTGGCTGCATTTCTATCAGCCTTCTGTCTTCTGCACTCTGACCAGAATCTCCCATCAAGTACCGCCTAAGGCATTCTAGGGCTAGATCTTCAGCTGGCATCTCCAAACCTTTCCAAATTCTCCCCACAAGCCATTCCCAAGCTCTGAACCACATGGTCAAGTATGGTCACAGCAATGACCCCACTCTTGGAATCAAATCTATCTTACTTACTTTTCTTGTTGCTGAGACAAAATATCCAGCACCCAAAGTTAAGGAGGAAAGGTTTATTTGGCTCACAATTTGTGGAGGTTTCAGTCTATAGTCAGCAGGCTCCGAGGCAGAGTAGTGCGGTAGAGGGGCATGGCAGAGGAGAAACAGTTCACGGCAAAACAGGGCAGGCACAAGGTAACACACAGCAAGCAGCAGCCATCTTGACACTTGAATAACTTCCAATTTGGATTTTTTTTTAGATTTTCCCATGATTCATTTGAGGTTTTACATTATTGGGAAAATGTCACAAAAGTGATGTCACACCTTTGGGGTTGATGTCCAGCACCCCTGGTGGTAACATGTATTCCTGGTGTTGTTAACCTGGATCACTTGTCCAAGGCAGCATCTCCTGGGCACTTCCAGTATAAAATGGCCACTTTACTCTGATTGATTGGTTTAGTTGTTGTTGTTGTTGTTATCATCTTTTTGGCTTTTAGTTGGAGATAGGGTCTGTTATGTATTTCTGGCTGGTTCTGAACTCACCATGTAGCTCAGGCCGGCCTTGAACTTGAAGCAATCCTCCTACCTCAGCATCCTGAGTACTGGGATTTTAGGTATGTGCCACTGTGCTCAGCCATTTGTTTTGTTTTGTTTTGTTTTGTTTTGTTTTGTTTTGTTTTGTTTTGTTTTGTTTTTGAGACAGGGTCTCACTATGTAGTTCAGACTGGCCTGGAGCTCACAGGGATCCACCTGCCTCAGCCTCCCAAATGCTGGCATTACAAGCAATGCACTACCATGCCTGGCTTACTTTGATTGAGCCCTGGGGATGAGCCCCCTGGGGATACCTCTCACATGCTAGGCAAGTGCTTTTTCACTGATCTACATCCTCAGAGATGTTTTTGTTTTTAGTTTTTTGATACAGCTTCTCACTATGTAACCCAGGCTGGCCTCCAATTTGTGATCTTGTCTCAGCCTCCTAGGATTATAGGTATGGAACACGCATCCAGCCCTGTGGGAAGTATGTATGTATGTATGTATGTATGTATGTATGTATGTATGTATGTATTTTGGTACTGGAGATCCAATTTACAACCTTCTGTTTGCCAAGCAGGCCCTTGTGCTGCTGAGCTATATCCCAAGCCCTGTGGGAAGCTTTTAAAGAGACAAACAACATAATCTTACCATAGGATCCCTCTGGTTGCTGTGAGAGGAATGCTGGGAAAAGTATGGAAGCAGGGAGACCATAAAGTGGTGACTTCGGAGACCCAGGGGAGCCGATGGAAACCAGGGTCGATCTGAGACATGTATAAGAGTTAGAATTGGAGTGTTGGAGTTGGAGTGACTATGTGTTGTCTTGGGATGGTTTTCAAGAAGCAGCCTTGTTTCTATTTTGCCTGAAAGAAGATGGTTTTGGGTAGAGACTGCTGGAAATGGACCCCAGGGCCTTGTGCCAGCCACATACTAGGAGACAATTTTAAAGAAAAAAATTATTTATTTATTTAGTACAGGGGATCGAACTCACAACCCCGTGCTCACCAGGCAAGTGCTTACACCACTGAGCTAAATCCCCAGCCAAGAAAAATTTTAAAAAATATATTTTTTTGGCTGTACACACATGCCTTTAATCCCAGCACTCAGGATGCTGAGTATGATTGCTGCTAATTCAAGGTCAGTTTGAACTACACAGCAAGACCTTGTCTCAAAAAACAAACAGGGGATGGGGGATTTAGCTCAGTGGTGTAAGCACATGCCTGGCAAGCACAAGGTCATGAGTTTGATCCCTGGTACAAAAAAAAAAGATTTTTTTTTTTAGTCTTGCTGATCTTCAAAAGGGAAAAGGCACTATGTTCCCAATCATCATCTCCAAAATCACTTTCAAGGCCATGACTTTTGCTGAGCAGTCCAGAGCAGCACTCCAGCAAGTCACTTAACCTCTTTGGGATGAACTTTATTTATGTAGGAGGGGGGCAGAACTTTCTTTGTTTTGTTGATTTTTTGTTTGTTTTTTGAGACAGGGTCTCACTATGTACTTCAGGCTGGCTTTGAGCTCACTACATAATCCAGGCTGGCCTTGAACTTGTGTTAACCCTCCTGCCTCAGCCTCTTGAGTGCTAGGATTACAGGCATACACCACCACTGGTTGTGGTATCTCCTTTTTTATAAGTATAATTCAGGGCTGGGGATTTAGCTCAGCGTCGTAAGCACCTGCCTTGCAAGCGTGTGGTCATGAGTTTGATCCCTGGTACCGATTTACAAAAATTTAAAATACATACCTAATCTCTATAGGTATAGCTCGCTTCATTTTTAAAAAAATCTCTCTTCAGGCCAGACATAGTGGTACATGCGAATTCAAGACCATACTGGGTAACTTAGAGACCCTATTTAAAAAGATAAAAAGTGTTAAGGGAGTAACTCAGTGATAGAGCTCTTGCCTAGCACGTGTGAGGCCCTAGGTTCAATCCTCAGCCCAGAGAAAGAGAAAGGGAGACAGAGACAGAGACAGAATTTAGCCTAAGAGCTATTATGGATGAGGGAGTGAGGCTTAAAAGTTGTCTCCCATAAAGAGGAGAGAGTGAGAGAAAGGGGGACGAGCAGCTAAGGTAGTACCTGATAAGAGCGGGAGCTGGGGGCGGAGATTTCTGGACTGCCCCTGCTGGGTACACAGACACAGACACCCATTCAGTTACAGCACCAGACGCACAAACCCACTTCCTGACACGCTCACAGCTCTCGCTGCGGGCCCCAGGATGTCCACTAGAGGCCGCTATCTTACCAGCCGTCAGCGTTTTTCCTCCGCACGGGCGCAGACCCCGTTTATCCCAACGGGGGCGCCACTAGCCAGAGAGAGGCAGGAGTGGGCCGGCGTAGGGGCTGCAGATGTGTGCGTGAGCCCAGCTGCTCTGGAGCCCACTTGGGCGCCTTAGCAATTCTCTACCTCTCAGATCTGGGGCTAAAATTCAGAAAACAAAGGGCACACTCAAGACACCATTCTTCTTTGTGCTTACCTCCTGGCTCTTTGCCCTCTTAACTACAGAGAATCGGGTTCTGTGGTGTCTCCAAGGAGGACATAACATTTTGCAAATTTTGTAGAGCACAGAAAGAAACCTAGGAACACAAAGTTATACCACTTCCCAGGTATGGAGTTGAAGTATTGGTGACTCCCAGGTAAATGCACCTCTGATTAGTCGGGTGTGGTATCACATGCCTGTAATCCCAGCACTCAGGATGCTGAGTATGATTGCTGCTAATTCAAGGTCAGTTTGAACTACACAGTGAGACCTTGTCTCAAAAAACAAACAGGGGATGGGGGATTTAGCTCAGTGGCATAAGCGCCTGCCTGGCAAGCACAAGGTCATGAGTTTGATCCCCGGTGCCAAAAAACAAACAAAAAAACAGATAAGAAATGGGCCTCTGATCACATGCATGCATATTTATTTGTGGTCTCCCAACAAGCATGGAGGTTCCAAATTATAAGCCCTTGCAGCCCGTTCCTG
This sequence comes from Dolichotis patagonum, assembly GCA_004027295.1. Lineage (NCBI taxonomy): Eukaryota > Metazoa > Chordata > Mammalia > Rodentia > Caviidae > Dolichotis > Dolichotis patagonum. The sequence goes on along the minus strand of PVJX010024165.1, from coordinate 24,678 downwards.
GCACAGCCCAGCCACTTTCTGTTGGTCTGAGGATCCAGCTGGTACAGTTCTCCAGGCAGAAGCTGACAGTCACTTAGCCTGGTGCTCAATGCATGGGTTTGGGATATGGCAGAAACCTCAGAAGAGTGGGTATAGCATGCCTCTGAAAGCTGAGGATGTAGCCAGGGGTAGGGACACATACCTGTAATCCCAGCACTCCAGAGGAGGGCTTCGAATTCAAGGCCAGCCTGAAATACATATCCAGCCCCTGCCTCACCAAAGGAACAAACATGAGGTTGCTGAGGGCCAGGGAGGAGACGTAAGGCTGGATCAGAAGGGACTCTGCTTCCCTCACTCCCCCTTGGCCCACTGCCACCGTCCTCACCGCTGTAACTGTGCCTTGCACAAGGCCATGATGCAACCCGGTACCGGCCTGGGGCACCCTCTTGGGGGCAGTGCTGGGAAGGAGGTTTTGCAAGAGTTGGGGAAGGCAGGAAGCACAGCCAGCTGCCGAGATAAGGGCACCCTGCCCCCTCCCTGCAGCCCATCCCACCTCTGTTTCCTCTTCCCTTCCCTTTCCGGGAAAGTGGCGCTTGGCCCCTGGCCCCAGCCTCGCCCAGCCTGGGCCTGGCCCTGTGACTCACACCTCCTTTCCCTCTGGAGCCAGCAGGGCTTGGAGGCTGCGGTTCCCCGAGAGCTCAGCTGTATGATTTGGGCATTGGGAGCCTCCTCGGGTTTGAAGCTCCTGGCGCTGATTAAGAGTGATCGTGTTGAGGAGCTCTAAAACTGGGCCTTAGGCTGCAGAGGCAAAAGGCGGGGGTCCCACAGCACCCCGACACGCCCACTCTGACTGGATGACTCACACTGGCAGGTGTGAGGCTGTGGGTTGTGTGAACCCTAGGAGTGGGAGATACGGTGCATGCAGAAATCAGGGCCTGGTGGCCCTCGGCCTCTGGCACAGACTGGGATCTTTGCAGAGTATGGCTGGCCCCCCCAGTGGTTTAAGACCTGTGCCCAGCTGAGTGACCCTTATTCTCAGAACCAGGTCACACAGGAGTTGGCCCAGGACCTCTTGGAAGACCAGAGAACATGGGCCATTGTCCTCATTTCAGGTTCCAGTTAATATTTTTTAAAATCAAGAAATACCAAGATATGGGTTATAAAAATCATGATATCTGTATATCTTGAGTTTATCCACTTATTGTTTTTAAGAAGAAAAATGTACACTGGTCAGGTTCGACTTCAGCTGTAAAATGAATTGGTTATCAGTGGGAACATGAGTCATCTCCTAAGCCTGGTTCCGACTAGGCTGATTTCTGGAAAAATCCTTGAAGTCGAAGTCCCAGTGGCTCTGGATGGGTCACTTCTCTCTGATGTCTCCCTGTTCCCTTCCGAAACTGTCCAAGTTCCATACCTAGTACAGCTGCTGGCACAGCCCCCTTAATGTGGTCCCCATGGGAGCCAGCTGGGGTGCTAATCTTTTTGTTTTGTTCTGAGATCGGGTCTTGGTATGTTACTCAGGCCAGCCCAAACTCCTGGGCTCAAGAGCTCTTCCTGCCTCAGCCTCCAGAGTAATTGACACTATAGGCACCCAATTTGAGGGTACTAAGACACGCCTCTCCCTTGCTGGGGAATAAATCAAGCAAGGATCTTTGCACTGAGCCAACTTCCCAGTTCTTTTCTTGGGGCAAGGCAGGAGGGAGGGAAGAGTCTCATTAAGTTGGTGGACTCGAACTTGTGAATCTCCTACATCAGCCTCCCAAAGCTTTGGTTGTTAACCTGTATCCAGTCAATTGACCCCAAAGGATCGCGTTCTGAAGCCCATTTTCCAGATAAGGAAAAGAAAACTCAGGCGAAGTGCTGAACATTAAGGCTGGTGCAGAGGCTGCATTCTGTCTCTATTAAAACGCTAGTCCATATTGTTATTACAGTCGTTATTAAATTGTGCCTTCGATGGCGTTGGCCGGAAAAATTGTCAGGATTCAATGCGTTGACATTTAAAGTGCTTAGCGCAGCGCCTAGCAGAGAATAAGCGCTCTGTTAAGTGTTCGTTAAACGAAACAGAACTTCGGGTCTCGGCCCACGGTCCAGGTCCCGCGGCTCCTTCAGTCCCCACCCCGGCTCCAGGCAGCGGCCTCTGCAGGCGCGGGGCAGGCGTTAATGATTTCCAAGGAGCCGGGCTCTGTGCGCGCTCGCGGCGGCCGTCTCACCTCCTCCCTCGCGCGCCAGGCCCGGGCTCTTGCCTCTTATGCAAGCCGCCGGCGCCCGCGCGTTCCCAGGCCGGGCTGCAGCTGCGGGCGGAGGGGCAGGGCGGGGGCGGCGCTGTTTGTCTAGCGCGGCCGTGCCAAAGACGGCGGGCCCCAGACAGCCAGGCGCCTCCGTACACCTGGGGATGCTCAGGTTAAATAGCTCCGCATTCCTCGGGCCCAGCTGATGGAAACTCTCCCAGGCCGCCGCCGAGCCGGCCTCCAGATGGGCTGGGCCCGGGCCAAAGGGGAAGAGAAGGAAACGTGGAATCCAGAGAGCGCCTGAATGGCGGGGGAGGTGGAGGGGCCGGCTGCAGCCCCTTCCTCCGCTGGAAGTAGGCCCCCGCCATGCGGGAGCCTGAGGGACACGCCCACGGCCCCGTGGGTGGGCTGGGGGGGCGCACGTGGGAGGGAGTGGGTGCACACGTGTGCCTCCGAGGACACGCCAAGGACACACAGCCACAATTAATAGTTTATAACTATCAAGCGGTGCGTGCCAGGCCCTGTGCTGAACGCTTTACTAGATTTCATTTATTCTGGACACTTGTGTGAGGTTAGTTACTATAAAACAGCAGCCAGGTGGGGAGGGATGGCAAAGAACTTAATTTACCTAAGATACCCTGTCCTTTGATACAGTCCATAAAATGCTGGAGCAGAGGCTGGCACCGGGCTTTAACCATTGGTGCTCAATAACCATCTTTAATTTTTTTTGGGGGGGTACAGGGGATCGAACTCAGAACCTTGTGCTTGCCAAGCAGGCACTGGTGCTGCTGAGCTAAACCCCTGGCCTCATCTGTATTTATTTTTTCTTGTCCCTTCACACAGCTTGTTTCTGCTGTTGTAGAACTGGCATCAGAATCTTGCCTTTAGCCCCACAGGGATCCATGAAATCTTTTCCTAGGGGGTGGCTCAGTCAGCCTGTGGGTTCTGGGTGCTATTTGTTTCCTACTTGTTTGTTGACAAGATGTATAAATAGGCCCTACCCTGCCTGGGTCAAGTTTTTGCCTTTTGGGGAACTTGGTTTCTCCATGTGAACATGGGAGTGACCTGGCAGGGATACTTGAGGGAGGGTTGGTGTCCCCAGGGCCTAACAATTGCCCAGGGAGTTAGCATACTTTAACTTTGAGGAAGGGTTTGCCCAGCTGCCCAAACCCTCAACCCAGACCTGCAGAGGCCCAGGAATGCCAAGCAAAATCGAGTATTTACACACATGCAGCCCAGTCAGTGGAGACCAGGGCAGAGATGCCTATGGTGCATTTGGGGGGGACACAAGCCCAACAGCTGTAGGTTGCAGTTATCTGCAGAACACATGTGCTCACATTTGCCCTGCTACACACACCCCATCCTGACTCACCTCCCCAGCTTGCACAGGAGCGAAAGACCCAGCCCCAGTGGGGAGGACTGTGTTTGCTCGGGTCACACACACAAGCCCAGGCACTTGTGCACTCCCCTGTAAGCATAAATCACATGTCCAGGCAGATAGGCCCTTGCCAGTGACACCTTTCTGCTCCTGGGCTGGGGACAGGACTGGTTCACTCCTCAGAGCCCACACAGTAGCCCCAGGGGACAGCCTGGCAGTGCTTGGCAGAGGCTGGCTAGGGTGAGGGGGTTGAGTCCAGACCCAGAGCAGGTGGCCTGGCAGCTGTGTACAGCCTTGCCCTGCCAACTTGATCACCCACTTGGACAGGCCTGGAGCCCAGGACAGCCTGCTGGCATCAAGAGGTGGCCTGCTCAGGGAAACCTCCTACTGGGGAATAGGCCAAGGAAGTTCTGCTTCAGACCAGCTGGAACCCAGGCAGGTTTCTGGGTCTTGCTTCCCCCACGGTGGCAAGGAAGCAGATCATCTGGTGACCAGGTCTTCTGACTTAAAATTTTCTCAATTCAGAGCCACAGCAGGTTCATCTGCATTTTAACAACCTCCCCAGGTGATCCAGGTGGCCCAGTGACCACTCTTTAGAGAAACCCTAGGGGTCTAGAGGATTTAAGTTTATGACACTGGGGAACAGGGAAATGGCCAGAGATGGTGGAAAAGAATAGACTTTAAAGACACCGGAAACACTCATTCAGGTCGGTTAAGCAAGACTGTCCAGATGTGGCCCCTCCAGTCCCCCCTCCTCCCAGCACTAGCTGCGAAAAGGGTCAGAGGTCAACTCCCATCCCCCTCCACTCAATCCAATAAGTCACTGCAACTTTACCACCATCTAAAGAATTTGTTTAATAACAAAAAACCCATACCCACAGAACTATTGTAAAACAATATTCTCAGTCGGTGATCATTGTAATATACAATACAGAGCAATTTCCTCAGAAATCTGAGAAGCACCAAACGTGACCATTTTTTAAAAGTCTGCTTTTCAAAAAATAGAAACACACGGGGAAACCCCCCCAAAGTCTCTGACGCCTGGGGTGTTGGAGAGAGGATCGCCTCCCCTCCTCAGCTCCCCAACTGTGGGCTGGATCCAGCTAAGCACCCAAGGGCCGGCGGTCTATCTTGTTTCCCCCAGCTCTGACGAGGCACTTTGGGGGAACCGATTCTTATTCCTCCTTCCTCCTGGAGGGCGAGGATCCACTGGCCGAGGCGGCCCTTCAGCGACACAAGATGCGATCGTCAGCCGGGACACACGCTGCCTGTGAAAATGAGAAGGAATAAGACGGTGTTGGCGAGGGCAGGGGCACAGGGCAGCAGGCATTCCCACCCCCCTCCCAGGAGACTCGCTGAAGAAGCGCATTTTCTAGCCGCCTTGGGCATCGCTATATAGGCGCCGGCAAGGTTGGAGGCAGACATACAATCCCCCTTCTCGCCACCACCCCGGTTTCCCTATCGGTAGGATGATCTCGGGCTCCAGCTAGGGCCTCACCTCGGCCGCCAGGGCGCTGATTTCGCCGTTGAGGGTGCTAAGCGGAGCTCGAACGGGCAGCCCCCGGCCACCTGGGGTTCCGACTTCGGATTCCGAGTTCAGCTCCAACTGCAGGTCTCTGATGTAGTCGATGACGTGCTGCAGGATCTCCACCTTGCTCACTTTACGGTTCTGGGGCAGGGTGGGTACCAGCTCCTTGAGGCGCGAGTAGCAACCGTTCATGTCGTAGAGCAGCACGTTCACCTGCTGCTCGTCCAGCAAGGCGGGCAGGCGCGTCCCGGCGCAGCGCGAGATGGCCACGCTCTGCTCGGACAGGCAGCGAACCACCTCGCCCGCGCCGCCCGCCGTCTTGCCAGCCTTCAGCGCGCAGCTGGGGCCCGCGGCGGCCGCGGCGGTGCCACTGGCGACCTTCATGATTGTTGCAAACGGCAAAACAAGACGCGCGGTGGACGGAGGAGAAGGGCACCGAGTGTAAAAAAACACGAAAAGACGAGAACAGAATAGTAGAATGCAGGAACTAGTGGCCGAGCAAGGCTTTTATAGGGACGCCGCGCTCCTCAGGGGCAGGCTCACAACGTTTAAAAGCAGCCAATACGAGGCCTGGAGGCGTGGCCTTTCGCCCCCCCCCCAGGGTCCCGCCCCCTTGCTCAACCAGCGCACCCTCGCGTTGGTGGAAAGGTGACCGAGTTTTAAGCACAGAAGTGTGAGGAGGCCAGGCATAGCGGCCACTAGAGACGAGGGCGTCTTGGGGAGGAGGCAAGGAGGCTAAACCGGTATTGCCTACAACGCAAAGACCTGGGAGCAGCCCTGTGTTCACTTTCTCACCTCTCCTGCTCCATTGTACAGATGAGAGAAACTGAGGCCTGGCCTGAGAAGTGACTATCTGTGTGTCGCCCAGAGAATCCAAGACACCCTAGGCTTTCCAGTTCCTCTTGGAAGATAACCTCTCTGGTCTCCAAATATCAGGGCCAAATTGTAAAGCAGGCCCTCTTTTTACCCTCAGTTCCCGGGGGCTGGACTTCCCCAATTCCCAGGGACGCTGCTGTTAATGTTCCTGGGACCAGGAAGGCACAGCCAGTTCCCTTGAGATGGGAGCAATTAATTAGGGAGATTGTTCCTCTGGAGCTAGGGACTGGCCTTGGGGACCTGAAGTAGCTAGAACGCACGTGAGGCAGCATTCCCAAAATCGCAGCCCCCTGCAAAAATTCGCCAAATCTCCAGCAACTAGTGATTTTTAATTTTTCTCCCTTTTTTGGTTGGATTTTTTTCCCCCTTAAAGATTCCGAAGCGGGGTCTCCCTCCCACGGCGCGGCAGCTGTGGAGACTGAGTCTTTTCCCCCTCCTTTCCCGGGGCCGGTCTGTGTCAGCGTCTGAACAAGCGGCTCAGACCGTTAGACGCCAGGCCCGTGACGTCACCCATTCATAAAACCCGGACGGGCTGTCAGCCTGGCGCCGCTCGGGCGGTCGCTATGGAAACGGCAAACTGGGCTGGAGCTCTCCCCACTTCCTCCTGCGCGTCACCTGCAGACCCGGGGCGGGAGGCCTGGGAATGCGTGTCTTGTGGGCGCGGTCGCTGGGCAAGGGTCACTTTACCTCCCCGCCCCACACCTGCGAGCCTCTCCCACCCAGCCCCACAGCTGGGGCCGCCTGGGAGGTTTCCTCACAGCCTAATCCCCCGCACTCCCCTCGAGCTTGGGGAAAGAGGCCTGAGCCCCTGTTGCGCTGCTGTTGGATGAATTTAGGTGAGTCTCCTGCGGAGCGAGCCCTGCTGTTTGGAATCTGCCTGGCTTTGATAGTGATCACAAACATGACCATTTATCACGTCCTCACTTCGTGCCAGCATGTGTGAAGTTTGCACAACTTTCAGTATAGAAAGGAAAGGAACTGAGGCATAAGCAAAGCCTCCCAGGTAGTCGGGTTTAGGGGTGTACTTCTGTAATTCCTGTTTCTCTGGGAGCTGAGGCAGGAGGATCAAAAGTTTGAGTCCTGCCAGGGCAACTTGGCAAGACCCTCTCTCAAATTTTTAGATGGTATGTGTGGGGTAGAGAGTTGGGGATACAGTTCAGTGACAGAGCTTCCCCCGGCTCAAACCCCAGTTCGAGGAGGGGTGAGGCCTTCCACCAAGCCTTGCAGGAGCCAGAGCTGTTGTAGGGCTGCATGGCACGGTTACTGTCACACAACAACTTCTTGCCTAGGGCGGGCAGTCTGCCTCCAAATGCCCTAGACAAGCCACCAAGCCTTGAAACTGAGGCTTGGTCATCCACAGCCACCCTGATAAGCCAGGTTAAGCTACTGACATTATAGCCTACTTTGCCCCAGCAGTTAATTAACAGGGTATCCCTTTCCCTCGGATGTTTAGGGGAGAGGACAATGGACCACCCTCTAGCTCCACCTCAGGAAACCAGGAAAACTAATCAGCACTTCCGGCTTCAAAGCAGAGAGACATCCTTAATTAATTAGCTGGACTCCCCATCCCCTGACCACACACCCCAAGATGCTCCACGCTTCCAAGGCCTTGCTCAGCAGTCCTCTAAAGAAGAGGCAAAACATTACACTGCTCCTAAGAACTGCTGAAGAACTGGAAGGAATATACTACACCGGGGAAAATTGGAATATTAATTCATTACCAAGTGTTTCTACAGCGACCCCCCAATCCTATGTGCAGCAGTGGATTTCAGAGAAACCTACAGAGACAAAACACAGATGTGTGCCCAAGGACGCTCACCGCGGTGCTGACATGAGAGGGGAAGTTGGAAATAACCTAAATGATCCTCAGCAGTGGCATTATATAAACCATGAGTGGTCCATCGGTGCCTGGCACGGCTGTGCAGCAGGTGACCGGTGTGGCTGTGAGTACCGAAGTCCTGCTGTTGGGTTGGGGGTTTAACTCAGTGGTTGAGCACTTGATTTTTGAGGCCCCAGGTTTGATTCCCAACACCACAAACGCAAAACAAGATAAACACTGAATGAGATAAGGATTGCCACTTTGAAAAGGACTGAGAGAAGGTGAGTCCGGAGTAGGACCTTTACTTTTTATTTTTGAGACAGGATCCAGTTTTGTAGCTCAGGTTGGCCTTGAACTCACTATGTAGTCCAGGCTGGCCTCATCTGCCTCTAACTCACCGCATTCCTCCTGCCTCAGCCTCTGGAGTGCCAGGATTATAGGTGTGTGCTGCTACACCCAGCTCAGGAATTTCTTTTTTTTTTTGTCTTTTTGAGACGGGGTTCACTATGCAGTTCAGGCTGGCCCTGAGCTCACTTTGTAGCCCAAGGCTGGTTTTGAATTTGCAACAATCCTCCTACCTCAGCCTCCTGAGTTGGGATTACAGGAGTGCACCACCACGCCCAGTAGGAATTTCACTTTTATCTTTTGTGTGTATTGCTGGGGATGGAACCCTATACTGCTACCATGAGCCATACCCCAGCCTTTTATCTCTGCATAGATATTTCATTCTTTTTTTGTATCGGGAATAGAACTCAGGACCTTGCCCTTGCCAGGCAGGCACTTGTGCTACTGAGCTATATCCCTGGCCCACATATTTAATTTTTTTTCCCAGATATTTAATTTTTTTTTTTTTTTATACAGGGGATTGAACTCATGACCTTGTGCTTGCCAGGCAGGTGCTTATGCCACTGAGCTAAATCCCCAGCCTTAATTCTTTTTTCTACTGAAATATAATTGACAAGCTGTACTTATTTCAAGTGTACAATTTGAAAAATTTTGATTCCTGTGCTCACCCATGAGCACTACCACGATCAAGAAAATTAGCATATGCCTCCCCAAATTTTCTTCAGCCCATGTAACCGTTCCCTTCCCCCTCTTCCATTGTACTATACCCGCAATTACTGATATGCTTCCTCTACAGATTCATTTGCCTTTTCTAGAACTCTATATACATAGACTCAAACAATGTATACTATTTTTGTAGCTCTTTTACTCTGGTCTCTGTCTCATAACAGGAATCAAACTCATGATTTTGCGCTTGCCTTCACACTGAGCTGCATCTCCACACCCTTTATTATTATCATTTTTTATCTTGATACACACTCTCACTAAATCACTAAGTTGCCCAGTGAAAGTTTCAATCCTACCTCGGCCTTAGAGTGCTAGAATTATAGGCATGCACCTTGACACCCAGCTTTGAGTCTGGTTTCTTTTACTAATGGAGATACGTTCATGTTCATTTTTATTGTTGGGTAATATTCCACTGTAAGGATGTACTGTCAGTTATTTCTGTTTACCTGCGGAAGGACATTTGGATTGTTTATAGTATTGATTGATTCATTGTACTCGGGATTGAACCTAGGGCCTTCACGCTGAGCTACATCCTCAGCCCTTGTTATTATTTTAATTTTTTTTTGAGAAATCCTTTTTTAATTCTTTTTGGTACTAGGGATTGAACTCATGACCTTGTGCTTGCCAGGCAGGTGCTTACACCGCTGAGCTAAATCCTCGGCCCTGTTTTTAATTTTTGAGGCAAGATCTTGGTAGTTTGCCAGGTAAAGCTTGAGCTCTCTCACTGTCCTCCTGCCTCAGCCTTCCAGAATGCTGGGATAGGGTTTGGGGTTTAGCTCAGCGGCATAAGTGCAAGGTTGTGAGTTCGACCCCAGGTACCAACAACAACAAAGAAAACAAGTACCTGAGTGCTGGGATTGTAAGGATTTACCACCATGCTGAGCTGTTTTTACTTTTTTGGTGTTAGGGATTGAATCCATGTTCTCACACATGCTAAGCACACACTCTACTACTGAGTTATACCTCCAGCCCAGTTGTATATAATTTTTGATGAGTACAGATAAAGCTGCTATGAACTCTTATATATAACTTATTCTTTCATTTCTCTTAGGTAAATATGTACATTCCTTTTTGTTGTTTTTGTGTTTTGGTACTGGGGTCAAACTCACAACCTTGTACTTACCAGGCAGGTGTTTATGCCACTGAGCTAAATCCCTGGCTGTTAGGTAAATATTTAGTAATAGAATAAGGAGGTTATTTAGAGGAATTTCACTTTTTTTTTTTTTTTTTTTTTGGGTGCTGGGAACCAAATACAGGAACTCATGCTAAGCTCATGATCTACCAACAGAGCTTCATCCAGCCCTCTTGAGAGTTATTTATATACTTTGAATGCAAATCCTTTATCAGATATATGACTTACAAATATATTATACCAGTTTGTCTAATCTTTTCATTTCTTTTTCAGTATATTATACATTATATAAGAATATTACAACCAGGCTTGGTGACAAACACCTGTATGCCCAGCATTCAGGAGGCTGAGACAGGAGGATCATCATGAGTTCAAGGCCAATCTGGGCTATGTAATGAATTCAAGGCCAGCCTACATAGTGAGACCTTGTCTCAAAAAAACCCAAAGTAAATAAAATAAAATTTGGCAGTATAATATATTATAGAGAATCAATCCTTTCCCAACCTCATCACTGTGGTCAGGGAAGGTTTATATTTGTAATCCCATGGAGAAGTTATTGGAATGATAATTAATTCCAATCTACCACTTCCAGTGCAAACCAAGGTGAGAAGACACTGAGACACTGAGACATATATACAGTTGTGGGGAGCCAGGGAGTCCTAAGTCCAGCCAAGACGGTGGTTCACCTGAACAAAGGCCTCCCCAAAGCCCAACCTGGGTTTTATTTGCCATGAGGGGAGTGGCTCGGGGATGAGTGACAGTGAGAGTGGCTAGAAATATGTGACTGTCACGACCACTGTGATCTGGGCTAGATAGAAGGTCTGAGATCACCTCTGTGAAAAGCAGAGAGCAAGAAATGCAGGGAGAGAGTAATCTGCATAACACAGCTGAGGTAGTGTCTAATAATCTGGGGCTGATGCTTTGGTTCTGATGTACAATCCTGTTTGCACTGGGAAGTCAAAGCCTCTTTCTCCAGGCTGGGTCCCAGCTGACAGTGTGGAGCGCGGCTCTCCAGCCTGCCTGGCTCAGCTATGCATTTGGGGAGTCACTGGGCAGGTAACAATGACCTGCTGATTTGCATCAGAGATGACACAATGGCTCCTCAGCCAGCCCCATTTACATTGCTTAAAGCCAACTGAAGGGACAAAGAAATATGTTAGCTGGGCCGGGGATTTAAGCACTAAGCAGGGTTGTGAGTTCAATCCCTGATACAAGAGAAAAAAAAAAAAAAAGCCATGGAGATAGGGCCAAGTTATCCAAAATGGTGTGGTTGCTCTTCTTTTCAAGGAGAGTTGTCTGGATGGTTCCCCACATTATATTACATAACGTATAGTAATATATTTTTAGTATATTATATACAGTGGTACTGAGAGCCTTCACACTGAGCTACTCCTCTAGCCCATTTTTCCTTTTGAGATAAATTTTGCTAAATAATCCTCCTGTCTCAGCCTGCTGGGGTACAGGCATGTGCCATTGTGCCCAGACTTTTTATTTTTATTTTTTAAAATTTATTTATTTTTCAGGGTTTCTTTAAGTTTTTTTTTTTTTTTTTTTTGGACCAGAGTTTGAACTCATGACCTTGCGCTTGTGAGGCAGATGCTTATGTCACTGAGCTAAACCCCCGGCCAGATTTTATTTTATTTTTTAATGTGCTGCCCATGGAAACCAGGGTTCACTAGTCCAGGGCTCCACTCCTGAGCCACTCTCCCAACCTCCCGCTTCCAGGGTGTTAACTGAGCCCTGCAAGACAGGCTGAGAGATGTGCCTGGAACCTTTCTCTTCACAGCATTCCCTTCAGCTTCTTGCTGATTAACGAGGCTCCCTACACATGCGTGCGTGCACACACACACACACACACACTCACAGGCACGTTCACACTCAGGCCTGTGGAGGAAAGTTGGTTTCATTTCAGTGCAGAAAATGATCAGTATTCTCAGGTGCCAGTTTTAATCTTGCACGTTTTTAAGGCCAGACAAGGAGTTTCAGTAAAGACTGCCTGTTCATGCTCTGGCCAAAAGGGCATTTTTCTGGCCTTCTCCTGTGTAATGGGAGCTGGGCAAGCATTTCCTTGGCCTTACCTACCCAGGTGAGCTCAGGGGAGCAGCTCACTGCTAGCAGCCAGGCAGCTGGGAATAGGCTCTTATGAACTTGGATCACGGGGTTCATACTCAGATACCTGGGACCTTTCTCAGATACCTGGTAAGCAGTCCTTAGGGGCTGCGCACAACCTGCTGAGAATGCCTTTCCTTTTCATTCTTACTTTTTTCCCTGTTGTTGCTTTTGTTTTTGTTATGCTAGGGATGGAACCCAGGACTTCACACATGCTAGACAAGTGCTCTACCATGGAACTACATTTTTAAGCCATTTTTATTTTATTTTATTTTGAGATAGGGTCTTGCTAAATCACCGAGGCTGGCCTTGAATTCTCCTGCTTCAGTCTGCTGAATAGCTGGGATTACAGGTGTGTGCCACCATGCCTGGCATTTTTTTTTAAAGCATATGTCTTGCTGGCCTTGAACCCCTGGGCTCAATCGATCCTCCTGCCTCAGCCTCTGGAGTGGCTGTGACCACAGGCATACAGCACCACACCCAGCTGGCAGTGCCTTTTCCTTAGGGTTCTCTGTCATTGTGCCTCTCGGCGTTCATTGCATCCTCCTGTGACCTCAGGTTTCCCAGGCAAATGGCTAACATGGACTAAGCACTCTCAGGGTCAGGCAGGGATCCAGATGTTAACCTCAGAGGGTGAGCGCAGGGGACAGGGACTGCAGCTGTCCTTGCAAGCACTGTCACGCAGAGCCTGGTGCAGAGCCAGGCACCGGGAGGCACTCAGGGAGCGCACTGAGTGAGAAACAAACAGCCCTGGAGTGGGCAGCACTGTCTCGTCCCCTTGACAATGTGGCCGCTGAATCCTGGAGCAGTTGAGTGACTTTCTCCAGATCATATAGCCAAGAGGTGGTGAGGCACCTGGGGAGTCCGCCTCCTGCGGCCGGGGCGGGTGTGCTCTCAGGTCTACACTGCAACAGAGCTCGACCTGGCTGACACGCATTCCCATCGGTCATGTTCCTCCCTTCTCCTCCGCGGAGCCTGGAGCCTTGGCCTTGGAGGCTCCTGGGCGGGCCTGTCCCTGTGCCACGTGACCCGCGCTGGCCCCAGCCCGCAGCTGTTCCCCAGATGTGCCCACATTGCAGCTTTCCAGCCGCCAGGCCGGCGCCTCTGGGCTGGGACTGCGGGGCTGCGGGGGAGAGGCCTTTGGCTCCAGCTGCCCCCCCTTCCCCGTAACTGGAGACCACAGTGCCGCGCCCCCAGTCCTGGCCCTGCCACAACTCCTCCCGGTGCCTGTGGCCCCTCCACCAGCACCAAGCCCAGCTCTTCCTGCCCTTCCCGTTCTCTTACCAGCTGCTCAGCCTCCTTTACAGAACTCGCTGGGTCCTGCCTCAGGGCCCTTGCCCTTGCTGTTCCTTCTGCGTGAAACACTTACTGACCAGATTTCTGTCAGACTTCATCCTCCTCCCCTTCCCTGCCTTCTTTCTCATCTTTTCATCTTTTCCTTCCTTCATTCAGCCCTCCCAACTTCTCTCCCTCTCCTGACCCCTTTCTGGGGACCAAATTCAGGGATGCTCTACCACTGAGATCTCGTATATTTTTTACCATTTGAAATGATCGTTGTTTTCTGACATTTTGTCCATTCCCTGTCCCATGCCTCCATGTCCTCCTCAGGCCATGAGCTCTAAGAAAGCAGGACCCATGGTTTGTTTGGTCACTGCTGTGTCCCAGAACTGAACCAGGGCCTGGCCCAAGAGGGTTAAGCATCTTGCTTCTGGTCACAGCTTGGATCAGAGTAATACATATTTTTTTATTTTTTTTATAGGTACCGGGGATCGAACTCATGACCATGCACTTGCAAGGTAGGCGCTTATGCCACTGAGCTAAATCCCCAGCCCCTAGAGTAATATTTAGAGTAGTGTGAGTTAAATAATGGTCCTCAGGTTCCTCATGTTTAAAGTGGGGCCAAAATTTGAACTAAACCCACAGTTAAGACATTTCAGTATTTAGTACTCAGCAGTGGGAGTCAGGATGGGCAGTTTTTTCCTCCGGGGTGGGTGAGATCTCCTTTTTCCACCCTGAAACACAGCAGGAGCTGTGGAGGGTCACACAGGGCTCAGAGGGCTGGAACCACTCTGCCTTTGCCAGGCTATGGAAGCTGCGTGTCCAAAGTCTCTTCCTCACACTGGGTCTTAGTTTCTCGGTTTGCAGTGTAGGAACTGTAGCTGGACTCCAGCCTGAGGTTCCTGCTGGGGTTTTGGGTAGTTTTAGGCAGTATGAGCCCCAGGTCTAGATCTACCTTTGCTCTGCCATCCTGTTTTCCAAAGAATCCCTGGAACAGTGGACAGGAGCCTGGAGCCTGGCAATCAGGCCCCGACCGTTCCCTGCAGACCAGGTGGGGTCTTCCCGTGGCTGAGAGAGGGCCCTGCTGTCCTCCCAGGTCTCAGCAGCAGTGACCAGGCCAGAGCCAAGGCCCTTTGAGCTCCCGTCATGGGTCACTGAGTGTAGGCCAGACCTGCAAGGGTCACAGACCACCGCCCCCACTGTACATACCTGAGTGTGCATATATGCACACATGTACACAACCAACATGGACACATAGGTACAAGCATCACTGATACAGAGCTCCAACAGGGTGACCTGCTGGTGCCCTGCACAGTGAAGCATGGCAGCCAGCCAGCACGCCACCCCAACACACACGCAACACCGAGAGATAGTAATGCCCTTGTCACAGCACACAGGCACCGGCACAGACGCACAGGCACCGCAGTGCACTGAGCACAGCGGCACATACTGCCTACCCAGTGGAGTGCAGACACTCGCCCCCAGCTTTGGAGACTACAACCAAGTGTGAAAGGAGGCGCCTCCTTCCTCCAGGCACTCGCTGTGCCAGGGCAAAGACCCCTGTGCCCCGACCCCACCTCTTCATGGCCTCCTCGGTGCTGACCCCCCCCCCACTCAGTGCAGACTCCCCCAGAGGCCCTGAGACACACAACCACACCGCCCCAAACTGCAGATGTCCCACCCACATCTGCAGTCCCAGGAGGTGTGGGAGCTGGTCTGACCCCGGCAGCCACAGAGGCTGATGCCAAGCCAGGGATGCCCCCAGGCCACTTGGCCACACCCTAGGCAAAGCCCATTCAGACCACTGCCCCAGCAACCCGTGAGGTGGGACAAGGGAGATGGGGCAAGAGACTTCTGGGTCATGGCCTCAATGGCTTCTTATGCCCATTGAGGATGGACAGAGGGCTCCAGAGGTCCCCCTCTCCTGGGACCCAGCCTGGCCCTCCTTTGACTCACCTGCCTCCCTTACACCTGGCTGCCCTAGGGCCCGGAACCCGGGAACCAGCTGAGGATGAGTCTCTCAGGACCCACCCAGCTCCCTGCCCAGTCTGCAAAGCCCAGGGCAATTCCTACCCTCCCCACTGTACCAAACCTTGAGTACCCCGTCATCGGGGTTGGCACCTCCAACTACACCCTTGATTCAAGCAGCAAGCACAGATATATTCTCCAATACTATGACTCACCACAAGCTCTTCTTACTTTTTTTTTTTTTTTTTTTGGTAGCGAAAATCAAACTCAGGACCTCGCAATTGCCTGGCAGACGCTGTGCCACTGAGCTACACACCCCCGACCCATATGTTTTCTTTTCTTTTTGGGGGGGTATTGGGGATCAAACTCAGGACTTCATGCTTGCAAGGCAGGTGCTTATGCCACTGAGCTAAATCCCCAGCCCACATTTTCTTTTTAAAAAGTGTTATCTTTCCTTTCCTTTTTTTTTTTTTGGCTGAAGCAAAAGCAGTGACATGTTGGTTGAAAGGCAGATAAGACATCCAGAAACATTTAAGGCGCTAGAGACCCTTTTTCTTGGGAGCAGCAGAGTTCTCTTAGAAGGCAGGAGAGCCCTGGTTTCACATTCTGGGTCCGGTACATCCAGCCGCAGGACTGAGTTTTCATCTTCCTGTCTTGGGGTCTTGTCCAGGGGCGGCTGTGGTATGTGCTCCCAGCCCTATGAGGGTCAAAAGAGTTAAGTCTGCTGGGGATTTAGCTCAGTGGCATAAGCACCTGCCTGGCAAGTCTGAGGTCCAGAGTTTGATCCCTGGTACTGCCAAAAAACAAAGCAAACAAACAAAAAACCTCATTAAGAGTTAAGTGAGAGGAAAAAGAGCTCAAAGCAGCTCCTGGCAGAGCCACCATTTAGTAGGCACTTTTTCCTTTTTTCACAGGGCCTTGTGCATATCAGGCAGGCGTTCACCTACTGAGCTATATCGTTGGCGCTTTAAATATTAAAACACAGCCTTGATAAGTTACCCAGACTGGCCTCAAATTTGTAACCTTCCTGCTTCAGCCTCCTGAGTAGCTGGGATTACAGGTGTGCCCTATCATGGCCCGTTGACAGTAGCTGTTATTAGTCGAGTGGCTCCTCTGTCTCTCCTGGCAGTCACCTTTGTTAAGTACCTGGGCATGTACTCCACCCCTGAGTTTCAGTATTTTAGAATCAAATGCAAATCATTCATTCTCTGAACAACTACTGCCTGCCTGCTCTTTGTTAGGTTAGGCACGGGGGGGGGGGGACACATAACACCCAGGTTCACACTCTGCAGAGCCCCTTCGGGTGGGAGGAACCAACCGGAATAGACGGCAGCTTGGGTGGCCAGTTCCGAGCTGCTGGATCCACATGCGGCTCACAGAGATGCTGTCAGCGGTGGCTGTTGCTCTTGCAAGAGGACACTTTGGGGCTGGGGATTTAGCTCAGTGGCTTAAGCGCCTGCCTGGCAAGCACGAGGTTGTGAGTTTGATCCCCGGAACCAAAAAAAAAAAAAAAAAAGAGGACACTTTGTACAGATTAGAAAGAGGTGTCCCAGGCCAGGGATGGTGGCTCGTGCCTGTAATCCCAACCCTCCAGAGGGCTGAGGCAGGAAGATTGCAAGACTGACTATAGCCTGAGCAATTTAGTCATTTATCAAGAGCCTGTCTCTAAATAAATAAATTTAAAAGCAGGGGTGGGGTCAGGGATATAGCTCAGCGGCAAAGCACCTGCCTAGCATGCTCGAGGTTCTGAGTTTGAGTCCTGATACCAAAAATAAATAAATAATAAATAATGAAAGGAGGGGACTGGGGATGTAGATCAGTGCAAAGAACCTGGGTTCAATTTCCACTACCAGAAAATAAAAAAGAGAAAAGAAAAGGAGGAGTCTCTACAGTGGATACAGCAAGCCTTCCACAAGGATGTTGTTTGCAGCACCTCGGGGCCTGTTCAGTGGCCCTGCAGATGTGGTCTCTGCCCAAGGAGTTTAATGTAGGTATCACCCTCATGCTACCCCAGCACTGTAACCGGGATGCATGGGGACACTTGGAAAGGGATTGGCCCAGGACACTTGCAGGGCATGGAAGGGAACCAGGGAGCTTCCTACCAGGAGCCCACAGCAGCCCAGAGAGGTGAAACAGGCGCGCGCGCGCGCGCGCGCGCGTGTGTGTGTGTCTGTGTGTGCGTGTGTGTATGTGTGCGCATGCGCGCGCGTGCGCTCCTGAACCCCTGCATTTGCAGTTTGCATTCCCGGCAAGTCTGCAGGGAAAACTGCCCCCTAACCCTGCCAACAACTATCAGGTCTGATAATATAAACTGCTGCTGAGGATGTGGGGAAATGGCAACCCTCCTCACTGCCCGTGGGTGTGTGAACTGGTAGGAGAGCTTGGAACTCATGTGGCAATAGCAAGTAAAAGTGAGCATATGGACACCCTGTGACCCAGCAGAGCACTCCCACAGGCGCACCCTGGGAGTCCTGCCTGCAACACAGCCCATGGGGGCAGGGCACACAGCAAGCACCACAGCAGCGGCAGCACACGGGCCACCACCTCCCATCTGTGGACAGAATGCAGACGGTGGCCAAGCATGAAGTGTGTAATAGGAATGTACTAGACGTCTGTGTGTGCAGCTAGGTACACGTGCAGAAATGTTGCTTAGGGGAAAGTGCAGTGATTTTTTTTAAAAGCATAAATTAAAAACACACACAAGGGGCCGGGGATTTAGCTCAGTGGCTTAAGCACCTGCCTGGCAAGCGTGAGGGTCGTGAGTTTGATCCCCGGTACAAAAAAAAAAAAAAAAAAAAAAAACCCACACACACACACAAGCTCTACTAATACATTTATATGTAGTAAAACATAAAGCAATATGGCCAGGAAGACCATATGCCAAAATCATGCCTTAATGGGAGAGTGGGCGGGCGTGACTGGCAAATAGTCTTGGAGAAAGCAAAGAGGGAGTCCTTATGTGATGCATGTCTGTAACCCCAGCTGTCCTGGAAGCTGAGACAGAAGGATCAAAATTTCGGGGCTAAACTGGGTTTGGTGCACAGCTGTATTAGAGTGTCATGACTTTGTCATCAATGAAAGTCATGTATTTTATTTTTTATTCTTTTTTTGTTTTTGGAACTGGAGATTGAACTCATGACCTGCTTGCCAGGCAGGTGCTTATGCCACTGAGCTAAACTCCCAGCCCTTGGTGCATACCTGTAATCCCAGCACTCAGGAGGCTGGGTCAAGAGTATTGTCGCCTATTTGAGGCCAGCCAGGGCTACACAGTATTCAGGCCAGCCTGAACTACAAAGTGAAACCCTATCTCAAAAAACAAAAACACAAAACAAAACACAAGAATCACAAAACAAAATTCGCGACTAGCCCAATGAAACCCTGTCTCAAAAGGGCGCTGGCAGTGTAGCCCGGTGGTCGGTAACCCAGCTCTGGAGCCCTGGCCTAGAGTGTGCCAGGGCCTGGTCCCATCCCCGGCACCGGGTGGGGGCGGCACGCAGAGCAGGTCCGCCAGGCAGCAGGGCCGGCCGGGTTCTGCTCATAGTGGAACAGAAGCGCGAGGCCTCCCAGGCTGTGCGCCCCGCGGCAGATGGGCGTCCGCTTCCTGCGCTGGGCCGTGGGAACAGCGGGACCCCGCCCTGGGGAGGGCGCACAGATGGGGCGGGGGCCGGGCCGCGGCAGATGGGTGCGAGGCCAGGCGGGGCCTTGCCACAAAGGGGAAGGGCAGATGTAGCAGCCAGATGTTCCCGGGAGCGGGGTGGGGGCTGGGAAAACCCGGCTCCCCCAGAGCTCCCCCGGGCGGGTTCCGAGGGGGGCCGGCCGGGTCAGGCCTTTCACCTCCCGCTGCCCTCGCCACCCGCTGTTGAAAGGGACCCGATCGCCACCCAGGAATCTGGTCCGATTGCCGCGCCGCGAGGGACTATGCACACCTGCGCGTCGCCATTGCTCGCTCAGCCGCTGTCTCGCTGGATCTCAGCCCCTGCCCGGGTCTTCTCTGAGGACAGCCGCCCGTCGAGGAACTGGGGACGGGGGTCCTGCATGAGAAGCCAGACGCTGGCCCGAGGCTGTGTGGGGGCCTGGGACCCTCAGGCCTTGGTTTCAGTGCACCACAGGCCCTTAGGGTCCTGAGTGCTTAGTACCCGGCATCCCTCACCCTTCCTTGAACCCTACAGAAACCACTTCCTGCGCGGTTTTCTTTTCTTTTCTTTTTTTTTTTTTTGGTACCGGGGATTGAACTCACGACCTCACGCTTGCCAGGCAGGCGCTTAAGCCACTGAGCTAAATCCCCAGCCCTCCTGCGCGGTTTTCATTCTGGGGATAGAGGCAGTAGAGTAATGCAGTATGTATATTGGTTCATCTAGTGATTGACACTGTGAAGAAAAATAAAGGAAGGCAGGGGGATAAGCAGGGCTACAGGTTAGGATGGGCTGTGATCATAAATGGATTGTTGGAGGTTATCACGGGCCTCCCTGAGAAGGGGATATTTCAGTAAATAATGTGTTTCTTCTCTCTGCTATTCAGGAAAAGAAACATTCCAGTCAGAAGTCACAGGTAGTGCAAAGGTCCTGAGGCAGAGGCGTGCCTGCCTGGCATAAGTGAGGAAGTGGCCAAGTGAGCCAGGAGGAAGGTACTAGGAAATGAGGTCAGGAACATTCTGGGTGGGGCCTGGCTGGGTCCTGTAACCCTAGGTGTGACTGCTGTGAGGGCTTGCTTTTTATTCTAGGTGAGACTGGAGTCACGGGGAGTTTCAGACCAAGGAGTTATTGGGGTCCCCTCTCCTTGTGTTAAATCTCAGCCAGTCTGATGCAAGGGATGTGTGTTCCTTAACCCCTTGGCCCTGTGATCCAAAGTTGAGCTGCTCCATTTGAGGGGCAGTGGTTGGTGTAGATCAGTGCATTAAGGCTCCCAGATCAATTTGATGTGTTTTCAAAATCCGGTCCGATTGGTCTGTTTTCTTTGATCTGCTGTTTCTAACATCCGCAGCAGGCGGGCCTGGGGGGGATAGGTGCAGTGTGCATAGCAGCTGTGCCTCAGTGTCCACTAAAAGGACAATGGCTAAGCCGTGGGTGTCCTTCTGGTCCCAGGGACTCCGGGGCAGTACTTTCACCTTCAGGACTGTGTCCTCAGGATGCATCCAGCCGTGCGGATTGACAGATGTACAGGAAGAGCAGCCAGTTGGAAAAGACCCATATGTCTACCTGCTTATTACTGGGAAAAACCATGTTTTAGCCTAGCGACCTATAAAGGGGAATGAAACATAGTACAGTGGCCCATGGACTCTAGTCTAATCCTTGATATTCTACTCCAGAGGCTGAGACAGGAGGATTGCAAGTTCAAGGCTAGGCTGGGCATCTTAGTGAGAATTTGTCTCGCAATAAATAAAAAGGCTGTGGATGTAACTCAGTAGTGGAGAGTCCTGGGGTTCAAGCCCTAGCACAGCAATTGTTGCCCTTACCAACATCATAATGGGGGAGAGTGGATAAGGAAACTGTTATTTAAGGTGCTCCATGTGGAAATAAAACAAGTTGCAGAGCAGTACAACTAGATCACCATTTGTGTTTAAAAACTGTGCATGCCTGGAATCTTAGCATTCTGCAAATGCAGGCTGAGGCAGGAGGATCCCAAGTTCTAGCCCAGTCCGGGCAACCCAGTGATTGATTTAGTGAGACTGTGTCCCAAACAAACAACCACAAAGGCTAGAGCCAGAGGTGGTGGTGGCAGGTGCCAATAATCCCAGCACTTGAGAGGCTGAGGCAGAAGGATTTCCACGGGTTTGAAAGGCCCTGTCTCAAAACAAAACAAAAACCCAAAGTTCAGTGAAAAAGAGATTATGTTTGTAGTATTTGCTTGTATCTCGTTAGGAAACAACACTGTGAAGGGGAAGAAGGGAAATACTCTTTTTTTTTTTTCTATGTTGGGGATCAAACCAAGGGTCTCTGCTAGGCAAGTGCTCCATTTCCATGCTCCATCCCAGCTTTAGGATATACTATTTAAGGTTCAGGGATCCTGGCAAGATGTCGAGTAGTGATCTCTAGGTTTGAGATGCAGGCTCATGTGGAGGGCTCAGATTTAAGGTGAACTTTATTTTTTGAATGTAGTAGAGATTGAGGGATTGAACCCAGGGGCCAGCACAGGCCAGGCAAGCGCTCTGCCCCTGAGCTCCATCCCTAGGCCATAAGGTGGACTTCTTTTTGTTTGTCGTCTGTACTTCCATATCTTTTGCCTTTCACTAACGACATACTCCTTGCATTAGAGCTGGTTAAAATGCTAACATATATTCATTACAGAGAATTTGGAAATGTGTTTTAGCTCTTAACAAAATGAAAATCACCCTTAATCACCTCCCTACACTCATAAATGCCTTGAGATACCCTCTGGCTGAATATTTTGATGCAATAGGAGAATGTGGATTCATGTAAAGTGCAGGAGAAGTAGTTTTGCACTGGGGAACAGAGGTGTGTGTGAGTGTGTGTGTGTGTGTGTGTGTGTCCAATGATTTCCAAGTTTCCATTTGAAGAAGCACTGATTCTGTTTTGTTTTTGCTGCAACTAGCCAATCTCATCTCCTCCCAGAGGCCTGTTGTCAATGCCCCTATCCTGTCCCACTTTTACTTACAATAAGGTGAAATTATTGTATTTATTTGAGGAATACTACTTAGTTCATGAGCATATCAGTTCCTAGAGAGTACAAATCAAGCTAAAATAACAATCCCAACAACAATCCCAACACCACTTAAAAATCAAGCAGTGCAGTAAAAAATTGAAAACAGCTAAGTTTCAAAGCAAATTAGCATAGAACAGATACCAACAAACCCAAGCCATAACTGAACAAACCCCACAGCCCCACACCCAAATGTAAAGATATTTCATCCTTCAGTTATTTCATCGATTCAAACCTTATTTAATAAGGACCTACTGTGTGTCCTCCTCTGGTTAAGTTTTGGGGAGAGACATGGATAACAAACATTTAAGTCTCTTTCCCTTCCTAACTTCCTTAGAGATTTTCACATGGTGTTCTTTCAGGATTCTTATCTAATTCAATATGTGATCAAAAAATGTGAAAAAAAGAAAAACAGGTGAATGTCTACATTTAAAAAAGTGTGCAGATCCCAGCATAAATCCCAGTACTCAGGAGGCTGAGGCAGGAGGTTTGCTGTGAGTTGGAGGCCAGCCAGGCTCACATAGTGAGTTCAAGGCTAGTCTAGAATACATAGCAAGACCCTGTGTTACAGGCAGCTGAGTTAGTCAGAAATATAGGCAGTGAGATAGGACTAGGTCCTCAATGGAGCCAGTGCAGATGCCTGGAAACTGCCGGGGAAGTTGACGCCTCCTGCTGTGGACCAAGCCTCAAGACAAAAGACCATACAAATGCACCCATATCCTGAGGATTGACACCCTAAATAGTTTCCATCCCCCTAGGAAGGAGTCACTGCTCTGTAAGAATGTCCTCTTCCTACGTGACTTGCTTTCCCATTTGTCCCTAATGTAATCAATTTTACTTGAACTATTGATCTTACTGGCTAACTATAGTTATGTCCCACCTTATGCCCATCTGTCTTGTGAGTTCTCAGTCCTCCCCCACCTTAAACCCTGGTTTTACTCTGCAAAAGTCCCTGGAAAAGACAGAGTCCCAGGCAACCCGCTCCGGACCCCTTTCTGTCTCTCTTTAGACAAAAGCTTTCTTTCTCTTTATATTCTACTCTTCACCTCTGTTGTTCCTAAAATTTATTCTTCGGTTTTAGAGAACACGAGCTTGTACCGGACATAGTAGGTCGAGAGTTTCATTCCCCCATATCACCTGTAATAAAGATTTTTTAAAAATGTTCTTATTGCAGCAAAAGACGCATTGCCATGAATCCCCCTCAGAATCCTCTCCCTCTCTTCAGTCAGTTTTCCTGTCTGTCGTTCCGCCCCCTTGCTGAAGTTCTGCAAGTCTTTTTTCATGAGTGTCCTTAGATGTGCTGTTGTGGCTGCCTTGATGTCCTGAATCTGTTCAGACCGTTTTCTTGTGGTCGTTTTGACTTTGGGGAAGAGCCAGAAGTTGCAGGTGCCAGAGCCAGTGAATAAAGTAGATGAGGACACACTGGGGTGTTTTTGCAACCCTGCCTTTCTGTAGGGTGGCACTTGGCACCTGCATTTACAGTATTTTTTTGTTGCACTTTGTACAAACACTCAGAATAGAGAACTTCCAGAACTGCTTCAGAAAGTGGCAAGAAAAATGGGGTAAGTGTGTTCAAAGCCAGGGGAGTGTTTTGAGGAACATTCATAAAATTAATGGCAGCGTTTTTGTTTTTGTGTTTTACTGTAATTCACTTTTTTAAAATTTTTAAATTTTTTTCATTTTTTTTTAAAAAAAAGATTTAAATATTTACTGTGTATTTTGACCACACCAGGTGACTGCAGTAATGACTAGGTAATGTGGTGGTTTACATTTCAGGCTCCGGGATGAGGCAAAACTGGGTCAAATCTGGGTCCTGCTGCTCCGGGATGGTGGTACCATGGCAGGCAGAAGATGTGGGGATTCAGCGTCCTCCTCTGCAAGGGGGACCCCATAGCACCCCAGATAGGGTTGTGGTGGGGTCAGGCTGGCACAATGATGCAGTGTGCTCCGCCCAACTGGGTTCACCTAAAGTCCTCAAATCTGTGGTTACTGGAGTTTCTTTTCTTTCCTCCTTTAATTTTCTTTTCTTCCTTTGTGTCGCTGGGGATGGAGGCCGGGGCCTCCTGACGGCAGACAAGGTCTCCTAGAGCCACACCCAGCCCCGCAGTTCTTCCTGTTCCCGGCAGCCCGCAGTCCCGAGCTCGCCCCCGCCGTCACATCCCGCAGGATTCAGGTGCCATCAGCTCGGGTTTGCAACCGCGGGGGAAGGGCTCCTTTCGCTCCCCGCCCTCCTTCCCCAGGAAAGTCCAACAGGTGGCGCGCGGCAGGGCCATTGTGCGGGTCGGACCGCGCTGGGGCAGACCGGCGCCTTCATTTCCCTGAGGAGCAAGGCGGGCGCGGGCCAGCGGGGGCCTCAGCCGCGGGACGCGCTCAGAGATCCCGAGAGACACACTTAGAATGGCCGGAGAACGGGATTCCCACCCTCGCTTAATTTCTTGTTTTAGGACATTTCCCTTCTGTGGGACTTAGACAGACTGCAGGAAAAATTTTAAATTTTAAATCCTTGGGATTTAGCTCAGTGGCATAAGCGCCTGCCCGGCAAGCGCGAGGTTGTGAGTTTGATCCCCAGTAGCGCAAAACAAAACAAAACAAAACAAAAACAAAACAAATAACAACCCCCCCAAATAAACAATGGTGTCATCAATTTGGCCAGAG